>JBBYHM010000024.1:1288800-1308138 GCA_038381775.1 Adansonia rubrostipa | reverse complement strand
CGGAGTTGGTGCACTTGAAGTCGGTAAATTTGTCTGTGAGGAACATTTATCATGTTAGTTAGGTGAGACCAACTTTACCATAGTCGAGAGTGAAAACTAATTTTAGCAGGTCGAAACCTTTCGAAGTATTTGCTGCCTATCTACTCTCACTCTTTAATTTTTTTTTACAAAGTATTCGTCTTTGACATATTTTAAAATATAATATAAGAATATGATCCTTTAAAATTCTTCAAATATATACGAAAACTTTAAAAATTTTAAATATATTTGTGTCAGACATATATTTATATACAATACTTTGCATGTAAGTTTGAGTAACATGGTTTGGGGCCATCTAGGATACAAGATCTCCAAAACAAGGGTTCAATGCATTTATATATATATATATATGTATATATATTGTCCTAGCAAACTGTTTCAAGAACGATGATTATCAAAACTAGTTATGTTGGATTGAATGACAACGTTCATGATTCAGCTATAGAACTGATGAGATTTTATTCTGATTATGAACGTTGGAAGTAATCTTATTATTACTACAAAGCATGGTTTCAAAATATAAAACCAGAAGGTTTAAGTAGTAGTCATCATATTTGCCATTCCATTTTATACACTTAGAATAACGCAAAGCTCTGTTTCCCAACTCCCTGACTAATGAAAGCTCATTTCTTTCCAGCTAATGGAGTTGAAACATGCAGACACGATGATGTCTACTTTTCGACGAGTTGAATATATTGGTCTTCTTATTCTCAGAGCAAGCTTTGGTGCATTATTCAATCCCATTCCAAAAACGTGATTAGTTTTCTGATGCTTTTTTTTTTTTTTTTGTAACTTCGATTATAATCCTATTGGCCAGGTGTAGTTCTTTTTTTAGGCTTTTTTAGTTTTACATTTTATAGCTAGTTTTGAATGAATTGCAGTGGCATGTCTGTTTGCTTATTCAATTTATCAAAAAATGCTCTGTCAACTGTTCCAAAGGAACTTTGTCAATTAATATTAAGGGTGTGCAAAAAATCAGTTCACCGAACAAATCGATCGAACCGATGTTATTTTATGTGTTCGGTCCGGATTGTTTGATTTTGATTGTGAGCAATTAGTTAGATCGATTTAAAAGTATTTATGTGGTCGGTTTGCGGTTTTAAAATTTTAAATTGGATCAACTAAAAGATAACAATAAATTAATCTCTGTCTTTTTTTAATTTGAATTGATTAGGTTTAATATTTAGGTTAATGGAGTTCAGATCATTTTAAGTTTGGGTCAATCAGGTTTAACATGGGTCAATTAGATTCGATAATTTGAATTAATCGGGTTTAATACTTAAGTTATACGAGTTTAAATCATTTGGGTTCAATTTATTAATTTTAAATTTAAATTAAATCAAATTTAAATAAATTATTTAATCTAGTTAGATTTTATTAAAGTGTTATTGTCACATAAAAAATAAAAAAGATAATAAATAATATTTAAAGACAAAATTAGAAATTATAATTTTTATTAAAATAAAAATATATCTTACTTAATTTTTGGAAATTTTGCATAATATAATAATTTTTTAAATTCGAGTATCTGTTTTACTTAGATGATGTATTATCATTTAATAAACTTTTATACTATAAAAAATAAAAAAAAAATTAAATAAAAAATTAAAGAGTTTTTAGATTTTACTAAATTATTTCACGTCCACGCTGAAGGTGAAAGACAAAACATATAAATGATAGTAATTTTTATTTAATGGAATAGTAATTATTTTATGAGAATGGTAATTTTTTGTAAGAAAGTAGTCTTTTAAGAGATAAGTGGACGGTAGATTTTGAAAACATGTTAGTAGGTTAAAAGTTGGTAGTTTTTTAGAAGAGTGAATTTTTAAAAAAAATATAAATTATATAAAATAATTAAAAGATACAAGTATGCTTATAATATTATTATTTAATTTATATAAGGTTTATGATTTTTATTATTTCGTGATTGAGTTGATATCACTTGATTTGGTGACATCAAACTCAGTCAAAAACTTTATTAATAGTATAGATAAATAAAGTTAATAGAATGACGAATACTCTCTTAAGATATATTAAAATAATTAAAAAATAAAAAAGGTGATAAGTTCTTAACACTACTTATAATTATAAAAAAGAAAAATCAATTTCATTCCAACTAATACAATGTGTTTTAAAATTACAATAACAATTCAAAAAATTTAAACTAATCACATTGTAAGAATTTGTCATAGTAGTATTATTATAAATTTTGTGTAGCACCTACACATGTATAATTATTGTATTATTTAAAATATATATACGAAAACAAAAATAAAAATATGATCAATTTATACATATTAAATAATATTTGTATACTGTCACAATTTGAAAATGGTGATTATAAGTTGTGAGATGAAAACAATTAGTAATTTATGCTATACATATTAGTTTTATTAACTTAATGTTTTTTTAAAAAAATTATTTTTATTTTAAGTTTGAAGCATTTTGACATATTATTTTTATTAACTTAATGTTTTTAAAAGAAAATTATTTTTATTTTTAAGTTTGAGTTGGTAAGTTTTGGATTATGAACTTTATCTGACTAAATTTGGTTGAGTCAAGTTTGAGTTTAAATAAATTTATTAAAATTTTTGAGTTCAGATAAAAATTGATAAATTCAACGAAGATAAAAATTTTTTCTAACCATATCACATTGCTTGAAATTAATTTTAGCCTTTTAACAATAAATAAGTCAAATCCTTCTTTAATGATATAACAATTTGTTAATAGTAATACAAATTAATGATTGATTATTTTTTAGACTAATTTTGAAGTTTGGATATTAAAAAGGTCTCTACGGTTTTTTGTAACCATGCAAGGAGATGCTAAAATTTTGATTTTGGCTGTCTTTGGTGGTGACAACTAAGCTTAGAAATTAAGGGATTGGATGGAGGTAGTAAGGGTATTTCATTTTCTTTTTATGAAGAAAGGAAATAAAGAAAAGAAATGAAAACAAAAAGGGAAGAAAGAAAAAAAATTATATATTCGTGTTTTATTTATATTAATTATAATGTTTTAAAATATTATAATTTTTTTACATATTAATAATTCATTTTATATAGATTTAGATATATTCATGTATTGGTATCGTGTTTATATTAATTTTTTATATTATGTTCATGTTATTTTTTGTACATCCAAAGTTTATAAATTTATAAAAAATTTTCCAATTTAATATTCGTTTTATAAAAATTTTTACAAATTTTATATATTCGTATCTTGTTTTTACAATTTAGTATTCGTTTTATATAGATTTTTATACTTTTATATATTTATACCGTTCTCATATCATTTTTAGTATTATGTTTTAATTATTTTTCTATGTTGTATTTGTATCATGCTTTAATTCATCCCTTACTTTGTATAATTTTTTATAATGATTTAATTTAGAAAAAAAATTGCATGTTCATGTTACATCTCAACTAATCTTATATTTTACATAATTTATTATACGGATTCAATTTAGAGAAAATTGTATGTTCGTGTTATGTTCATGTCATTTTTTTGTTTAAAATATTTTATATTTATATAAAAAATTTTCATGTTAATCATTAATTTTATGTAGATTTTGACAAATTTATATATTTTGTATCGTATTTTTATTATTTTTATATTATTTTCATGCTATATTTTAATTCATCTCATGATAATAATTATTTTAATGATAAATTTTAAGATATTTTGTATAATTATGAAAAACTTAAAAAGATAAAAAAAAATCATCAAGATCTATTTAAATCCTATTTTTTTATTTATTGGGTAGAACGAATAGCTAAACTATCAAATACAAACACTTTTGTAGATCATGGTCATTAGTCATATTCTTGTTTTCTTAAAAGTTGCAAATTTGATGTCGAATGGAGCTTAACAACAAATACATGATAATTACAAATAAAGTAAAAGCTAAAATGAAAGTGTAAATTGAAGCAACTTGCTTCAGATTTGCTTCCAAAGGACAAAGATTCATAAGACCCAAATACAATTAAACAATTAAAATAATGTTATGAAAAATAGAGTTAAATTGGGAACAAAACATAGAAGAAAAACACGAAAAAACTATAGATCAAAGAAGAATTATAAAAGAAAATAGTAATATTACTTGAAGAGAATCAAAATGATCTCTTTAATAATTTGACCAAGCATATGGTGAGAGTGAGAACGCGAGCCACTACTTGCCTCAAACCTCTAGGTTGTTTACTTCCACGATGAGAAGAAGACCTCAAACCCCTCAAAACTTCACGTTCCTAACAACTCTTCTAAATCAATTTTCTCTTCTCTAACTCTAGCCCCCAAAACTCTTATCGTATCTCTATGACCCAAACTTGAGTCAATTCCCCCAATCCATCATTCATCTCCTTATAAACCACAAGCACTTCCCTTCCTTCTCTAAACCTTCCCACTGCAAAAACCCCACCTAGTAACCTTTATTTATTCAAACTCATCATCTCAGAAAACAAAGAAAAACAAAAAAAAAAAATTATTCGAGAAAATCGAAGATCACTTCATCAAATTGCCACCCTTTTGAGCAATTTGTGAGAAAATAAAAGGGAAAAAGAGAAAATTAAACAGCCATTGAAGATTCTAGGTTTGGGAAGAAAAGGCAAAGAGTAGTGAAATTAAAGGGAAGAAAAAGGAAAATGAAGTAAGAAAAAGGACATAAAGGGTACAATAATCATTTACTATGAAAATCTAACGGCCATGTGACAAATGGAATGAAAACATAAATGATATAAGTGTCAACGTGAGAGTCTTTTTTTTTTTTTTCACTTAGCTAAAGCACAAAGGGTAAAAATAATTTTTTTTTTTATTAGTTCTATTTTTTTTAATGCTTTGTGGTGGAAAGGGATCATGTTACTAATAGCAACTACGTAAGCTAAAGTTTACAACCTTTTTTTACACTGGTATTTACTATTGTTGTATTCTAAGATTCTATTGTTTGTTGGGTGTAATTGAGATAAATAATGTCATTCATTTTGCAAAAATGGTAATTCATTGCTAGTATTGGCTCCGTCTTTATAATTCTATAATCCTGCATTTACTTAGGCGTGCTTGACCATGATCTAGACGCATAACCACAAGTCCATAATAGAAATATTGGATACTATTTAACATGCTTTGATGGTTTAGTTTTTAGGCATACATGAATGACTTCTGTTTTGAATTTTGACACGCATTAAACAAGTTGTTGTCTTTATCATTTACCCTGAATTTTTTCGGTCACGTCTTCACCATTTGTTGCCTTTTGGAAGGGAGGACCCTCTAGCCGAGATGGTTGCTAGATCCATAGTTCCAATTTAGGGTAAGGATCCTTTAAGAGAGAACCTTACCATAAAACCCAATTCTAAAACAAGTTTAAGTTAGTTGAAAAAAGGCTGTATTGATATGATATGTTTTTTACTTTCATGGCCATTCAGATTGCAGACATCAGGACCTTACAAAATCCATCTTGTCCCCTAATTCTTGAAGTATAAGAATATAGCAATATTTGTGAAAGTAGAGCATTTGAATTTCTTTTTGCTTGTTTGATTTGTACTTTTTTTTTTCACTTTCAATCCACCCTTTAAGTTATTAGTATTTGCAATCTTTCTTTATATATTTTTAAATTTCTTTCACCTCTAATGAATTTTTATTTATATTAATTACTTTGTGTTTGGTTCCGAAATGTTGTTTGATAAGGTTGTGAGATCATATATGATTGTGACTTCGATTATGAGTACTTAGGCTTTAAAACACCTGAGAGGTGAAAATTCAAGGAAGCTTATAGGAAGCCCTGACATAGTGTTGCTGCTGGAATTCATAAGGATGACTTTAATTTTGCTACAGAACTTATCACATTATAACTTAAAGATGGTTCATTCATGCTTCTCCCACACTTTCCAACGTTTAGAATTCGAATGCCTTAGGTATGTTTTCTGTACAAACATGAGATTAAGTTCCTCAAATATAATGCCAGTTGTGCTTGATTTTTCTTACATGCATAGTTCTTTGATCATGTTCTAGCAATTAAGTAGCTGCTTCTTAATTTATTCCGCCGAGAAGCGCGAGTATCATACTAAATGGAATGAAAGTGGAACAAGAACTCTAAATAATGAAATTATGGTAATAAGGAAGAGTTATTCCCTATGTTTTGTTAATAAACAGTTAGCGCATCCACATTAGACTTGTACAAGTTCCAAAAGTTTTGGTTTGGCTTAGATTTATTTTTTTAGTTATAAAATATACAAATATTAACATAAAAATAATTTTTAATATTTTAATATATTTTAAATAATAAATTAAGTCTTTCGGGTTTGACGGGTTTAGCTTGGTCCAACCTATAATGATTAGCTCTTGCAGCAAAAGTCTATTATAAGTCCTAGTACAATAGTAAATAGAGCATTTTAGTCTCTATGCTATTAAATTCAGTATTTTAATTCATGTACTTTTGAAATTACAACAAATAAAAAAATAATTAATAATATTAAAAAATTATTTAAATATTAATAAAATACAAATGTATCATGTGATGTAAAATTTTAAATTTTATACAAAAATAAGTTTAGGTTTTAAGGTCGAGTTTTTATCATTATTTTATAAAATTTAAAATTTTATATCACTTGATACGTCAATATTTTATTGATATTTAAATATTTTTTAACATTATTAATAATTTTTTTCATTTGTTATAATTTTAAAATATAAAAATTAATAATATAAAAATTAAACTTTAATCTTGTTTTAGCCATCACATTATAAGAAAATAAAAAATAAAATAAAAAATCTAAAACAAATACCGCTTTAAGCATTCCACTTTTCTTGTACTACTAGTCCACCTCGATTATATAATAAAAGAACCCCACAAATTAGTAGACCTAAGTCCAAAGCCGAAACCCCTAAGTCCTTAATTTAATTTAATTTAATTTAACTTTTAAAGTAGAGCCAGAGGAAGGAGGGGGGGAGTGAGATTGATAGAGCTAGGAAGAGAGTTTTTCTTTGATTTAGCGAAGGATGTCTGCGGCAGTGTGCGGGAGCAAGAGATCGTTCTTCGAGGATATCCCGTCGTCGCCATCGGCTTCTGTCTCTAAGAAGCTCAGGCGCTGTTCGCCTTCATCTCCTTCGTCTGTTCGTTTCGCTTCTCCGCCGTTTCTCATCGATCACCTCCAAACCCTCTTCCCTCACATGGACCCCGAGGTAGATCGCCCTTTTTTCGTTAATTAGATAAGAAATCTATATTTTATTTGTTATTAGTAAATTATTGTAGTATTAGTAAATTAGATTTCAAAAGATTTATGACTAAGGTGTAATTGTTTCTTGATTCCTTGCTTTGGTGATTCTGTTTGGATGCTGACATTGGAAAGTGGGATAAAGCATAAAATTCTAAACTTGCATTGGGTTGTGTATGCTTTTGGTTCGTTGGCTTATCCTGCAAGCAAACTGAAGTGCTAGTTAATTTTTTATTTTCGGTGAATCACTTTAATACTTTATCGTAAAAATTCAATATTAAAAGAAAGAAGGTAATTTTCATCCTCCAATTGATTTTGTGGTAAAAGCCTAACAAGTGCAATTGTGTGGATTGAAGCCATGAAAAGTGTCTGCTAATTGGAAAATGTTTGACGTTGTGATTGTGTTGAAGTCCCTTTTATTGCAAGCTCTCTATTAAATTGGACAGCATAGTTCGGTACTTCTATGATCATAGTTGTTGGGGTTTCCTTAATGATGTCACTCATTTCCCTCAACTGAAGAAATAGTTCTTTCTAAAAGATGAATTGAATCAGTTGTGTGACTGTGCAAAATATTTGTCTATACGAGATTAGTTGTGTTAATGGGTTAAAAGATTTAGCTTCTTGCCTTTTTTTCTATTGCTTAGCTTTTAATATATTTGCTTTTACTAATCCATTGTTGAGTAGCAGATTATGCTTGACTGTCAAAGTAGTGGTCCATCTGTATCTTCTATTAATATTTAACAAATTATTCCTTTCAGCTTTTGGAGAGAGCACTAATAGAATGTAACAACGATATAGACTTCGCCATCAAGAGGCTTCAGGAGCTTTGTTTAGGAGCTGCAGAGGCTACAGGGGAAAAGATGGGTCCTGCTGAGGAACTTGACACAACTGGTGAGCAGGGTACGCCACTTTTTCTTGCAATTGTGATTTTTTTTCTTTTTTTAATTTAGAATTGCCATCATAGTTTATGATCAATCTGTATTATCTTTAATTCTTTCTTTGTTTCTTTTTTAATCAAGAATTTTACTTACCATTTAATATATTGTTGATTGATGGTTGATTTTGCAAAGAAGTTTCTATGATGAACAGACAAAGTTTCAGTGTAAATCAGCAAACTAGATGATGCTGTTGCTACCTTGATTCGATTCTACCCTAGCCCTCACAATGTAATATGCGCCTAATTGTTAAATTTAGGTGCAGATTCAGAAGGGAATAAAACTGAGGCTTTCTTTGAGTTTTTAAACTGTGAGATTATGCAATTAGTTTAACAGATTCCCTTCACCAGTAGTTTGCCATTTCATCTTTTGATACTTACCCAAATCAATAAAATTGGTTTTTGAATTAGGGAAAGAAGTGAGGATTTTCTTTTTAATTTTGTGTGCAGTTAGATGTCTAAGTCCTTGACTGTATGCTTCCAATGTGTTCTTGTGTTTATAATCAATTGCAGTAGTATATTTTCTGTTGAACAATATATATATATATATATATATATATATATATATATTTAACTTTTACCTAATTGTAGCCTACCGTGACAAAATTAATTTTTTATGTTTAATTGTTGTGTTGTGTCTAATACGACAGCTGCCTTAAGCTTGGGAGTTCTCACTCCTTAAGTAGGGGAATCTCACATCTGTATTTGAAATTGCAGGTACATCGACCAGTGATGGAGAAGCTGCTGCCACTGCAGTGACTATTCAGAATCCATCACCCCCTGAAACGCTGCCTGTTGATGGTGGAGAATGGGTGGACTTATTTGTAAGGGAGATGATGAGTGCTACCAGTGTTGATGATGCCAAAGCCCGTGCTTTTAAACTGCTGGAGATTCTGGAGAATTCCATAAGTAAACATGCTTCTGAAGAGGCTGTGCAAAGTTTTCACAAGGTATATATTTTCTAACCATCAGGCTTCTCTACCTATCATCCTTCCAGGTTAGCCAGAGGTCCTACGGAACTTATGAAGCAACTTTTAGACGAAATGCTATATGTTGGACAGTCATGTTATTTATTTGTTAGCATGAACTTGATTGAACTTAGCAGGAATGAATAGGAGTTGCAATTAAAGGTGTCTGTTCCTGAACCTATGGTCATCCTGCCTTTGTACCGAAGGATTTCTTACTATTGTCTTGTAAAACATTGCGTCTGTCCTTTCTTTTCCCCTTTAGTGACAAATTTGTCTATGATCAAGTGTGCATGGTTCTTTTGGAGGAATTATATGGTAGAAGTTTGTCTATGATCAAGGCGCCAGTCGTCTGAACCGTGGTTCATTGCATGTTCTTGGTTTAAAGTGGAATTCAAATTCAGTCATAGAGAAGATAGGCATAAGTTGGTGGTTATGGTCTTGTTGGTTCTTGAGCAATTAGAATTGCTCCTATCAAGTCTTTTGGTCATGTAAATGTTGAGTGCAGAGCAGGCTCAATTAGAATTGCAATCCTGTTGAATATGTTAATATGACAGGGCCAATCTTTTTTTTTTTTTTTAATTAAGTTGATTAGATGCAAGTAATCCAGTGGGTTTCATAGAACTTCCTGAAAAGCAAGTATTTTTATTTCGAAGGAGAGGAAATGTGGTTTGGGATGTTTTAGCCTTTTGGTATGCAGTTGCATTTATTGATAGTCATGTCAAATTTTTGGGGTTTAGTTTTGGACATCTCCATGAAATCAAACATGGGTTTCATGTTGGAAATAGTGTTGTCTTTTGTGTTGCTTTGACTCTGTTAAACATAACCTTGTTGATTTTTTGTCAGGAAAATATCATGTTGAAGGAACAGATTCAAGCGTTGATTCAAGAAAATACAGTCCTAAAACGCGCTGTAGCTATCCAGCATGAACGTCAAAAGAAGTATCAGGAAAAAAACCATGAATTGCAACATTTAAAGCATTTGGTTTCTCAATATCAGGAGCAGCTGCTAGCTATAGAGGTCAGAAATTCTTTCACAAACTCTTCTTTTACTAAATAAAAGTTGTCCATAGCATATGGTGTAAGAATATCCAATGATTCATGGGATTATGCTATACAGCCAAAAAAAAAAAAAAGAAAAGCATAAATATTTATGTAATAAGATCTAGAAGCTGAAACAAGTTACTATTCTATTGATTTTAACACGTCATCTTTGTGTTTTGCTTGTATTGCAGGTAAATAACTATGCCTTGATGATGCATTTGAAACAGGCGCAGCAAAGCAACTCCATCCCAGGAAGTTTCCACCCTGATGTCTTCTAAAAGTAAGTGGGTGGGAGCATAGGGATGAATGTGTTTTAGCTTATGACCATAGAATTAGCACAGTGCTGTGCTGTCAGCCCTTTTTAATCTGTTTGCCTAAGTTAGTATATTTCTTGCGTAAAATTTAGTCTCTCTGTCTCTCTGATATTAAGCTAAATGCTTATCTTGGTGTCTGGAGTAAACATTAATAATGTATTGATTTAACCTTCCATTTTGCTAAAGAAATATCAAAATCATATTTCAAAGGGAATCAATTTAGTCTCTCTCTCTCTCTCTCTCTCTCTCTCTCTCTCTCTCTCTCTCTCTATATATATATATATATATATATATATTATCTTTGGATTCTCACAATGTACATACTAGGAATTAAGGTCATTTTGGCATGGTTCAATATGGATTTTGTTATTGCATTTCAATTTTATAGAATTTTTGTCATTAGATTTTTAAATTTTATTTGATTTTGGGACAAATAATATATTTTACGAAATATTTTGTTAATGTATGTGGTAAATCGTTGTCTAGTTTATAATTTTAAGAATTAATAAAATTGAATGTTTAAGATGAAAATTAATAGAATTAAAGGATGATAATATAGTGGCAAATCTGGCTTGAATTTCATTTATTATGAATTTTTTAGCACATAAATCAGTAGGAAGAAAGGAAATACACTGCAAAAAAAGGATTTTAGCCATGGAAAAGTAGCGATGAAAACACATTTACCGCCAATTTGTGACAAAATAGCAACGATAATAACATTTATTGCATGTTTGTCGCAAAATTCCAGGCAAAATTCAGAGGTGCATTTGCGACGATGCATTCGTTATTGAAGTCGTCGCTAATATTCGTGCGAAATGGTGTCAAATTTTGCAGTGTAGTATTCATCGCCAACTGTCACTGAATTTGCAATGGAGAGTTTTCGTTGCTAAATACCATAGCTAAGCTTTGCACATAATTGCGCCAAATTTTGTGATAAAGAATATGTTGTAAATAGTCGTAGCTAATTTAGTGACAAAGCATGTTCATTGCAAACTTCGTTGCTGAATTATTTATGCAATCTATCATCGCAAATGTCATTGTTAATCTCAATAAACAATATTCATCGCAAATTTAGTGACAACATTAGTGTTATTTTTTATTGGGTTACTTGCTGACGTTTTATTTATTGCTAACTTCATGGCAAAGTGATTTATTTGCTGCTAATATTGGCGTAAATTCATGATAGATGAAATTTCATCACTAAAGTTCACAAACAGTTTTTCGTCACTCAATTTTATCGTAAAGTCCATTGATAATGTTTAGTCGCTAATTTTGTGGACGAGTAAGGTGTACTTATTATTTGTCTTTTCCCTTTTTTCATTTCTCTCTCCACGCTTTTCTCTTTTGTCTTTTCTTATTTGGTGTTATTTCACCATTTTCTTTAGTCAAATTGCCATAAGCTCCATCAATCTTAAGTAATTTTTTTTGTTTGTTTAGGTACATATCTATTTGAAGGCTTTAGAATCCAAGTGAGTGCTGCCGTCTGTCATAGGTGGTTATACTCCGTTTCGGCTCAAACGTCTGTCGTTTTATTCCTCTTTGTCCCCTCAACATGAGTCCAAGCCTAGCTTTTCTAAAATTTCCATTGAAAGCCATAGATCTAGCCTTACAGTTTCAAGTCACTTCTCTCTTATCCCAGTTTTCACCATCAAATCATCTTAAAAATCAAGCCACGGCCTCCCCTCGTCTTCCCCCTTCACTTCATCGTTGGGATTCATGACTCGAGGCTTAGAAACCCCAGAACCTGAAGTTGACCGAACCCCTGTGAGTTTTTTTTCTTTTTCTTTTTTTTGTTTAATTTGGATACGGCTTTTTTAACTGCCCCAAAACCTACTTGATTTTGTTTATGATGTTTCTTTATCGATCAAAGGGGGCTTGGATCCCTAGAAATCCCAGGTTCAAACAAGGCTTATTAAGTTCATTGTTGATCAGTGGTCGTCGTAAAAGTCAGTGCTAAGGACATATTACAAATGCTTTCATAATTTAATAAAAATTTGTGGCTAAGTTTGTCCTTAAATAATGGGCGTCACAAAACTGAACACTAAATACATATTATTATATGTGTCATTAAATTTATCACTAAATTTTAATTTTAAAATTCGTTGTTACTGCTAATTAGTGATGTATGTTTTCATCGGTAAATATCAATAATTTTTACAATAAATAAAATTTATAATTAATTTGCAACTAATACTATTAGTAATGACATTTATGACAAAAACTTTTGTTGCTAATTTGTGATAAATTTTTTTTTTACGAAATATGTTCGTGACAAATTAGCAACGAATTTTGCAGCAGCAATACTTGTCATAAGTTTCGTCATAGCTTATTTTAACGATGAATTTAGTTAACATTTGCATGACAAATGCCGTTGCTAAAATCCTCTTTTTTATGTAGTGATACTGCATAACCTGGCAACCATTTCTTTAATTTTTGTGCGAAAGTCTTATGTAATGTGAGTACGACTTATTATAAGCAGATAAAACAAAATTGAAATGAGATGACTTATTACAAGTAGGTAAAAGAAAAAGAAATTGAGAATATAACTAAGGGTTTACTTGTTTTATGAAAAATAGTTTTTTAAAAAATCGGTTTATCTTTCGAAATGTTGTTTTCTTTTGTTTGAATAATCGTATAAAATATTTTTTATTTTTTAAATTTTAAAAAATATCAATATTAATATAAAAATGATTGATTTTTTCTTTTTTTCGTTTTTGCTTGCTTCAGTTTGTATTTTAAGATCAATCCCAATACGTACGATAATTTTTTTACTTTGTTTCACCTTTATACAAAAAAATTAATCCTTACGATTCTTTTTGTTTTATTTTAGTTTTTGAAAAATATCTTACAATTTTAAAACGATTACTATATTTTTTAAAAATAAAACAAAATTTTTAACTTAACTTAAGAAAGTTATTATGATAATGATACAACAAACTTTTTATAAATCAAATGAAGAAATTAAAAATTATTTACAATCGATTGATTAAAATTTTAATTCTTAAAACAATAACGCTATATTATAATATCATACTTCAAAATGATAATTACACGTTATATAATTAAAATAAAGTTATAATAGATGTTGTAATTATTATTTTTATTAAGTTAATGTTTTTAAATAGTTTTATTTAATTCAAGTTTGTATTATTTTGAGTTCATTGTATAGGTCAATTTAAGTTAACATTTTATTTCAAATTCGGGTCAATTTAAAGCCAAATAATTTTTTATTTGAGTTTATCTTTACGTTTGGGTTAGATCTGATTTGGGTTGTTGTCTTTTCTAGCTAAATCTAGTTGGTCGGATTATAGTTTGACTGGATTAATTTGATTTTTCAAGTTTTGGACAAAGTTTACTGGCCTAAATGACTATTTTTTAAAGAGAAAAAATTATCAGTCTAATTTATTTCTTATTCTACTAGGATTTAATTGTAATTGACTATATATATCTTTTACTAACACAATTAGTTTCTGATATAGATAAATTTAAATTTTATGCTGAGAAATGTTTATCATATTATGAATTTAGAGAACTGTACTTTATAAACAATATTAACAGAAAAATAAATAAAAATTAGTTAAAATAATAAATTTAATAACATTTAAGGGTATATACAAATATATGTTTTTTTTTTTTTTTGAAATTGAACCCTTTTATATAATGTGTAAGATGATATACATATATATGTTTCATTTAAGATGATAGACTCAAAGAAGTAGGAAACATCCATTGTTCTTGGAACGTCTGTATTTATAGAGTAAGCAGAGAAAATTTTCATATTGTAGCGGTATTTTTAATTTAGCCATAACCTCTAACTGTGTCTAATTAACTCATTCGAAAATAATATTGCAAGCTTAAGTCCTTTCAAATCTTTCAAATAGACAACTTTCAAGAGTTTGTTAATAGTTTCATGCTAATTGAGTTAATACTCTATCAGCAAGGTTTCATAGTTTATTTTAGCTTAGAATGTTTGCACATTTCAGTAGAACTTCTTCAAACATAAATAAATTACCCAATCAATGAATTTGAACCAGAGGTAACGCCAGTGCGGATTGATGCGAAGAACTACTGCTAACACCAATAGCACCACAGTATATGAAGCTCCAAAAGTCCAACCAAAAGCAACCATATCAATTACACTCTCATCATCTTCTTCTTCTTGACCAACTGTTGTTGTTGGGGGCAATTCCGAGCTGTTACAACTCTTCCCGATCAGCGTCCCACAAAGACTGGGATTCCCTTCATAACTGCTCCCATCGAATGTTGCAAACTGACCTTTGTCTGGGGTCAACCCGGACAGACTGTTATATGATACATTGAACGTGGATAAGAAATTCAGCTCGGTTAATTGAGATGGAATTTGGCCTGTCAAATTGTTGCTTGAAAGATCCAGGCTTTCGATTTGTTTCAGGCCGGAAAAACTCCCAGGTATCGATCCCGATAACTTATTGTGCGATAGATTCAGTGCCCGAAGATTCTTTAGCTCCCCAATTTGTGTTGGAATGTCACCACTTAACTCATTGCATGACAAATCTAGTCCAAACATGTAGTGAAGAATGTCACCGTGGTAAGAAAGATGCCTGGTTTTTGTTGTGAATTCTGCTTCAGCTTGTCGATATGGCAGGAATGAACCACTGGTGTCGGAGTTCAATTCAAGACTGGAATTATAATAAGCACCAAGGTCAATTGGCAGATTCATCCGGACCAAACTAGTCACAAAGGGAGATCCACCAGCTGCCATCCCGAAGGATGAATTGGTAAAGCACGAAGGTATCGACCCGTAAAGCCGGTTTCGTGAAAGATCCATGATATGAAGCTGCATTTGACACAAGTTGTTAGGAATTTCACCTTTTAAATCATTCCCTGCTAATAGAAGAATGCGCAGCTGTGGAAGTCTGTTAATCCATGGCGGAATAGTTCCTGAAAATCTGTTTTCTCTCAAATCAAGTGTACTCAAACGGGACTTTTCACTTACTAAAGCATCATAAAGTGAGCCCCTAAGACCATTCCTTTGCAAATACAGGTATCTCAAGGACGAGATGTTAAGCAAACATGGCAACCAGCCGGATAATCTGTTTTCTGAGAGGTCTAAAACATGGAGGAATTCCAAACTGCAGAGATGATCTGCGATGGCACCTTCTAGGAGGTTTTGTGCCATCGAAAGGCTTCGAAGAGAAGAGAAGCTACCTATCCAATGAGGAATTTCGCCTGAAACATTGTTGCTGGAAATGTCCAGGAGTTCTAATCGAGTGAGGCTGGAAAGCTTGTCTCCTATCTTCCCACTGAACAAGTTGTCATTCAAATATAAACGTAGCAACTGAGTCGAGTTCATATACATGGGAAAAATCTCCCCATGAAAATTGTTACTTGATAGCTTCAAGAATTTCAAATTACCGCAATTTTTGAAGAGAACTCTTGGTAATTCTCCTGAAATCTTATTGTCAGACAAATCAAGAAATCGTAGGCTTTTCAACTCACCCATTGAAGAAGGAACGTTTCCCTCGAAACTATTCTTTGACATATTTATGTGGGATAGTTTGGGAAGGATCATACCAATCTTCTTTGGGATTTGACCTGAAAATCCGTTGGCTGAAATCTCCAGAGTTGACAAATCATGTGAAGAATTGGGTAACTTCAGAGTACCTAGGAACAAGTTCTTCATTAAATGGATAGCTTCTAACTTCGAGTTATTCTGAAGCAACCATGGGGGGAACATTCCAGTCAAGTCGTTGAAAGATAGATCAATGTATCTCAATTCATACTGATAGAAAAGAAAATTAGGGATGCTTTTGGTTTTCATACTGAGTTTGCAATCGCTTAACTCAATTGCCACCAATTGAAACTTCGGGAACCAAGCAAAATCTTCAGTTTCTACTTGAAACATCATGCTTTTTGATGAAAGTCTCAACACCTTGAGATTTGAGAGGTTAGCTAATAAGCTGAGTGAAAATAGACCTTCAAAATTGTTACTAAAAAGTGACAAATACTCCAGAAACTTCAGATTACTAATATCAAATGGTATGTTCCCATCCAGCTGGTTGGACGAAAGATCAAGAACTTGGAGGTGGGTCAAGTTGCCAAGGCATTGTGGAAGATGGCCATTAAACTTGTTGTCACTGAGATCCAATTCAAGCAGGTTCTTCAATTCACATATTCCTGCAAAACCAGAAGTATAAAATGGTTTTAGACGAATTTTTTAAAACCCAAAAGTCCAAAAGGGTGTAGGCAACAGTTTTAATACCTTGCATGGAACCATTGAATTTGTTACCACTAAGATCAAGCAATTCCAAGTTTTCAAACCTTGTTAGTTCTGCATCCAACACAACGAAAGAGTTCATATATAGTTATTCAACGATCAAATAAGACGTCACGGGGTAAATTAATTGCATATTCATTCAAAGAATGATCAAAGACATATTACCAAGTGAACCTTCCATTTCATTGTTGCTAAGAATCAAAGTTTTGAGAGCTGTGAATGCACTCAATACGCCTGCTGAAACGGTTGTTACCAAGATCTAAAACCAGCAGCTCCTTCAAACTCCATGATCTTTCTTCAAAACCTGCAAGGT
Organism: Adansonia rubrostipa; assembly: GCA_038381775.1. Lineage (NCBI taxonomy): Eukaryota > Viridiplantae > Streptophyta > Magnoliopsida > Malvales > Malvaceae > Adansonia > Adansonia rubrostipa. Next base: position 1,291,072 of record JBBYHM010000024.1, on the reverse strand, counting down.
GGAATCATTTTTGCAAACTCCATTTAAAGTCTAGGATGTGATATATGTAGTATTATATTTCTCATTTCATTCTTTATTTTTTTTGTCAAAATTAATAACCCATTGACATTGAAAAATTAAGAAAATACTAACAGAGTAACAATTATGAAGAGAGGGTAATCGACAAATTTTTGGTGTTTCTAACTGCATATTACCTAGTTTTGTACATATTAAAAATTAGGGAATTTTGAAGTTCCAATCTTATTTCCATAACTATGGTTACAAATAGTGTTAATCTGACATATACATGTTAGAATGTTTGCAATGGAGAAATGCAAGTATTGAAACTTATTACCTTGGATGGAATCATTAAATCTGTTACCACTTAGATCCAGCATTTCCAAGTTTTTCAACTTTATTATTTCTGCACCATAAAGAGGGTGGGGGGGGAGTTCAGAAATTTACAAGAAATATTAAAAAATTTAATATGCAATTAACTGCATAATATTAGAGAAATATAAACATTTTTTATATGGATACCTTGGATAGGAAAGGAACCCTCCATATAGTTGTCACTAAGAATTAGAGTCCTGAGAGATGTAACTGCACTCAATGCTGGCATGATACCGCTGCTCAGAAGATTTCCTTTAAGGTCTAAAATCTCCAGCTTCTTCAAACGTCTCAACAAGCCTTCGGAATCTGTAAAGGTACAGAAATTAGTAGGTTTGTGATTGAGCTGTTCAAAGCCCACGTAGCCCGTTCGGCTCGTAAATAGACCAGGTTTATATATATAAATATATATATATATATATATATATGTTGATTTAGCTAAAATCAATATTATTTTAATTATAAAATATATAAATATTAATATTAAAATAATATTTTAGTCCGTTCGGCTCATAAATAGATTAAGTTTATGTTTGTTGATTTGGTTAAAATCAATATTCATCTAATAAAAAATAAATTTTATTTTAATTATAAAAATATATAAATATTAATATTAAATTTGTTTGTTAGGATTGGATAAAAAATTTAAAAAAATTCGATTCATACTCAATCTATGAATGGGTCTAATAGTTACGATACTATAAAAATTCCCTATCTCCAGGAAGAGATTATGTGAACGCCAAGGTATACATACCATTTAATGTATTGTTATAGTTTAACCGAATCTTATATTTTTAGTTCTTTTTTTTTTTAAATTGAATCTTATGTTCACCTTTACGAACCTAGACTTGCATACGGAATTAAAAGATTTTTTTCTCCCTGTTAACAGAAGGAATAAGGAGCAAGAAAATTTACTACCGTCGAAAGGAAAGGACCCTTTCAGATTATTATCAGAAATAACCAAAGTCTTGAGCGATTTGAGTTGGCCCAAAGATGAGAAGATGTCAGTTTTGAAGTAATTATCACTGAGATCTAACTTCTCCAGCTTCTTCAGCCTCCAAAAACTTGTATTACCTGCAAGGGTTATCACATGTAAAACTGTAAATAATAACCTTTTATGCTAACCAGAAATGGCAATTGCAGACACAATATTTTGAAGAGAATTGTTGTTCTTTTGTGGGATTTTAAATTGCAAAAGCCGAAACCACTAAATAGTGATCGTATTGTTGTTGTTATTTAAACCTGTTATAGCTAGTCATTTATGCAGTAAGAATAAATAAAGGTACCTTCAGTTTGATCAATCAACCCACCAAATCCATTATCGGATAAATCAAGGCTCACAAGTTCATCAAAAGGATGAAACAAGGAAATATTTAGATTGCGAATTGGAAACAAAGTACCGGGGTTTTGTTTCCGAGCATGACCAAGAGAGAGTTCCATTAGTCGCCCAGTGGTGGCATTGCACTTAACTCTCTCCCAATTACAACAATTTCTCCTTTGATCATCACCATCAACCCATGTCATTAGTGTAGTTTCTGATTCTGGACCGTCACTCACTGATTGTATGAAAGCCTTGAGCTCCAGTAACCCTAGCCTCTCCTTTTCCAAGCAATCTCTAAACCCATGTGTTTCAACCAATATTAGGATAACCCAAATTGAAATCTTAACAAATATCGAATTCCTTCCCATTGGGAGACCTATGCAGTCGGAGGGAAGTTTTTGAGTTTTTCTTTACTTCCCAGTTCGTGTTTTGCAGAAGTACTTATGTTGCTATTTATACATGCATGCAAAGTTTAACGTCAACCTGCCCAATCAATAAGTTTTCATTATGGAAAATAAGGAAAGTTACCTTCAATTAGGAAGAAAGAAATAATATTAATATTAATAATATTAATATTAATAA
>JBBYHM010000024.1:1228737-1288700 GCA_038381775.1 Adansonia rubrostipa | reverse complement strand
TTATGGAAAATAAGGAAAGTTACCTTCAATTAGGAAGAAAGAAATAATATTAATATTAATAATATTAATATTAATAACAACAATAATATTAATATTAACAAATGATACCCTGCAAGAAAAATTGATTTTTTTTATATGATAAAAATTTTATGAGATATTGTACACATTATAAGTAAATCTGTTCAGAAATTAAATTATTTATTTCAATTTAGAAGTAAAAGGGTTCGAATAATTTGTCCTTCGTCCTGACCTAACTTGATGTGGCCGCTTGAACTTTGTCATGATGAGTTTGATGTTTTAAGTATGATGCATGTAGGTCAAAGGTCGGTTTGCTGATGGTTCTTTTACCAGGGAAGTTAGCGTGAAATCAGCAATTAATGTCCAAACTGGAAAACTTGTAACGTGACTTATTGAACCAAAGATTACTACTCGAAAACGTTGTCCTCCAATTGCCTAGAAGAATACAAATTCCTAGAAAAAGGTCTGCACGTACTAGCGTTCCCATTTCCCACTTTGACAGACCTATTTTGCTTGACTTTGCTGTGTATATATATTAGACTGCTGGGAGGTTCTGGGAAGGATAGTTCTTGAATGTGAAACAGCGTTCCCATTTCCCACTTTGACAGACCAATTTTGCTTGACTTGTATATATAGTAGACTGCTGGGAGGTTCTGGGAAGGATTGTTCTTGACTGTGAAACAAAAGAAATGATGCCATGAACCGGTTATTTCAAATCAGTATATATTTATATTTATATATATATATATGTTATTTAAATTATTTTAAATTTTATTATTTATTATAAAAATTATTAAAGAAAAATTAAAATTAAAATTTATTATTTAATTATTATATAATATATAATAAATAATTGTTTTTTTAAAAAAAATTGACTACGTAACATATTTTGAATAACAAAATATGCTAAGGTAGAGTAATTGCTCCATGCAATTCTTTCTTTTGAAAACGGATCACATGCCTATCGAATAGAAATCTTCTTTCTTTTGATTCGTGACCCATCTATGCTGCGTCAATAAATATTTTCCATCCGTATATAAATAAAGGAAAGTAAACCTTTAAATTATTTGATATGTCATTATATTAAAAAATCTTTAAAAATTATAAATATATATAATTTTATTTTTAATAAAATGATTCACTAACAATATATATTTACAAAATATTAGGGCATTAAATATAAATAAAAAAATTCATATTTTATTATATCATAATAATATTTAAAATATTTTTATATCTATATAAATTTTTATACGTTAATAATTAGTAATATATAGATTTTCATATATGTACTTGTGTTATATCATTTTTAATTACTTTATTTATATAATATTCATATAATTTTATATAATATTATCTAGTATTTGTTTTTTTACGTGTTTTTAATTTACCTGTAACTCGTAATTTTCATCTAATTAACCTACTTAAACAAGATATTACACACTACTAATAACTTCTAAAAATTTATTAATAATATCATACTAACTGAATTAATACCTAATCGAATTTTTTTTTCTCGAAAACTTCAACCAACAATAGTACCAAAACTTTCAAACTAAAAAATGATGACTAAATATCGAGAAAAAAAAGAAATGATTGACTGCTAAAGTCAACAACGAGAACAAATGACAAGTCTAAGAATCCACTAACTTCACCGTATCAACTATGAGATAGACTGTAGTTTCTCTTTTAGAATGGTCAGTTCTTGTGGTGCAAGCAAATGACTCTTCCGTAAGGACCACGCCCATTATTTTTTCCCCAATTAGCAGACGCTATAGGCCTCGAAGTCTCCCCTATGCTCGTGGAAATGCTGCTTAAAACTATCATAGTCTCGTAGGATTTGTGAATGCAATCCTAATTTTCCATTAACAACAGTTTCTTGGGGGCCACATCTCCCAACTCTTTCCCTAAATTAGGGTCGTAATAATTTCCACAAAATAATGGTTTAGAAGTTTTTACGTCTCTTCGCAACACCGGCTCAAATATATTTACTCGATTGATAATTTATATATTTATATTATTTTAATATATTTTATCATATTATAATTATATTTAAAATATTTTATATTTATATAAATTTTATATATTAATAATTTATATTACATAAATTTTAAAATATATATTTATATTATATTATATCATATAATATTTTAATTATTTTGTTCATATTATATTGATATAATCATGTAAAAAATTAGTAAGTCTACCTTATTGCTGACTGTGACCGTAGTCTACAAGCAATGATGCAAGTGCAGAGAAGCTTGTAGCAAGAGAAAAAACAAAAACTAGAGTAGGCCGTAATCACCAAAATTAAAAAATATATGAAAACTATCATTGATATTAGATCAATGCATAATTTTATCATATTATAATTATATTTAAAATATTTTATATTTATATAAATTTAATATATTAATAATTTATATTATATAAATTTTAAAATATATATTTATATTATATTATATCATATAATATTTTAATTATTTTATTTATATTATATTAGTATAATCATATAGAAAATTACTAAGTCTACCTTTTTCCTGCAAAACTTGTGACCGTAGTCTACAAGCAATGATGCACGTGCAGAGAAGCCTGTATCAAGAGAAAAAACGAAAACTAAAGTAGGCCGTAATCACTAAAATTGAAAAATATATAAAAACTATCATTGATATTAGATCAATGTATAATTTTATCATATTATAATTATATTTAAAATATTTTATATTTATATAAATTTAACACATTAATAATTTATATTACATAAATTTTAAAATATATATTTATATTATATTATATCATATAATATTTTAATTATTTTGTTCATATTATATTAATGTAATCGTGTAAAAAATTAGTAAGTCTACCTTTTTGTTGCAAAACCTGTGACCGTAGTCTACAAGCAATGATGCAAGTGTAGAGAAGCCTGTATCAAGAGAAAAAACGAAAACTAAAGTAGGCCGTAATCACCAAAATTGAAAAATATATGAAAACTATCATTGATATTAGATTCATATTATAATTATATTTAAAATATTTTATATTTATATAAATTTAATATATTAATAATTTATATTATATAAATTTTAAAATATATATTTATATTATATTATATCATATAATATTTTAATTACTTTATTCATATTATATTGGTATAATGATGTAGAAAATTAGTAAGTCTATCTTATTGCTACCCGTGACCGTAGTCTACAAGCAATGATGCAAGTGCAGAGAAGCCTGTATCAAGAGAAAAAACGAAAACTAGAGTAGGCCGTAACTTTCAAAATTAAAAAATATATAAAAACTATCATTGATATTAGATTAATGCATAAATAAGTCTTGATTAAAAAAAATTTTAAAATTTAAATTGATATTTAAATTTGATTCTTTAACAGGTTTAATTATTGATATACAACACAACCGGTAATGGATTTCAACATGTCCAACTCATTAAGACAGACCATCATTCCCAGGCTTCACATTTCATAGCTTTTGCTCTTTTAACTAGTTATGTTGACTCACGGCTAGCTTAATGGAATACAAAGAATTATGAGGACAAAATGTTTCTGCAATTCTAGCATCATTAAGGGTACAATATTGCAGTTTTTTTTTTTTTTTAAACCTTTCAAACATAATTCAATCATTCATCCAATCAATTTAGTGAAACCAGACCCTGAGCCAAATTGGGTTAATACAAGAACTACGAAAAAGTCCAAATAAAACCACCAGCATTAATAACAGTTTGATCACCCTGTTCTGATTCAACAGGACTGGTGATTTCAATGCTCTGTTGCAACTCTTTCCAATGAGGGATCCATAGGGACCTGGATTACTAATGAACACTTCTCTAAAACAAAGTTGCAAATTGACCTCTATTGTCAGGAATCTTACCAGATAAGTTAAAAAAGTGTATAACTCGGAAAGGTGACGAGGGATTTTGCAATACTCAAAACTTTTAACATGTTAAGCATTGTAGCTCGAATAGCAAATTCCTAAGTTTTCTTTTCGGTGACAAATTAAAAATAACGTGAGTGAATTATATCATTTTATTCGCAAGAAAAATACTAGTAGCTGTTTGTTATTGAGCGAAATTTTGTTGATTGTTGTTAATAATAAGAGATCTGTGCATTAATTAAAGCCAAACCTTATTTAAATCTTAATTTCAACAAGGATAGGATCATACATAAAAGGTAATAATAGCAAAGATGGTTTTGGGGGAGTTAGGAGGAAGACTCATCGTTGCAATAAAGCGGCTGAACAATGCGACAGTAGTCGATGAACATGTTTTAGACAACTGCCTCAACGAGATCTCCTAGGCTCTCCTGCAAGCCGACGTTCAGTTCAACGTCGTACGTGACTTGAATGTTAACATCAAGAACATTGTCAATTTTCACGAACACGCCTTTGGCCATGACAAGCGCGAGATCGTTCAACAAGTATTTGTAAAATGCTTTTGCATGTTTCTTTTTTCCTCTTGGCTTGCTTTATATTTTTCTAAGTAATGTTTGTTTGTTTTATTATCATTATTATTGCAGGGCCAGGCCATATTGATGAGCTTTGGAGAATGTTAAATCCTGGGAAATCATCTTTCGCTCCATAAAAAGGGAAAACAAATGTTGTTATGGTCGTTTGTTTACAAGGTATTAAATTCTAATTTTTTTTATTTAAAATTGAAAGATGGCCACAAGCAAGAACCATAATTCCACAACAGCAGGAGGTCATGTTGCTCCAACTTTTTATTTTTTTAAAATATTTATATTTGATATTCATATCCAATATATATTTGAACATAGTCATAAGGATATGACCCTAAAAATATATTAAAAAAATTAGAAAAAAATTAAACATATATATCCGAACATAGATATAAGAATATGACTCTCAAAATATATAGAAAAATTTAGAGAAAAATTAAACATAACCATGATAGGTGTGAGTAACTTTGGCAACAGAATAAAAGGCTTATGTCACGAGATCATTACTCTCTTGTCAAAAACCATGATTGATGGAACGTGCAACACACTAGCTTATATGCTCAAAGACTTTTTCTTTCTTGTTTGATGTAGGATTATAACATCTTATATACTTTTTTAGAGTGTTTGGCATAAAATTCTCTTTCACCTAATCTCGTGATACCTCCATCACGGGCTACTTCATCATTGCTGCCTACCTCACCCTTCGACGTGAAGTCTAGGTTAGTCCACTTATTTACCCATTCTTGAGACGTTTAGCATGAAATCAGACAATAAAGTATTGGCTCTAATAAGACTTATCATGGAGCTATTATCTTTTTTTTCAAAAAAACATATTTGATTAGATTTGCAATGCATTCGCTTATATACTTAAAGATTTTTTTTATTTGTCTAATGTAAAATTAATACACCATGCATATTTTTTTAGAGTGCTTATCTGATGCTTGTCAGTTTGTTTCAGTAAAATATGCCTATTCTTTAAACTCATTTTCCTTACCGCTGTAAAATTTTCAGGGTGTATGCACAATATCATCACAAGGCTGGAAGCCAGCTTTAGTCTGTGTCGATACGTGCAGAGTTAGTGCTTTTAATCAATTGAAAATGCTACCAAAGCTAAGATCCCATATTATGGAAGGTTTGTTTTCCAAACTCTGATGGAGTAGTTATTATCGCTACATATGAATTCTTAACCTTCCAACAGCTACTTGTTTACATGTTCTTAATATATAGTTTCGGAGTATGATAAATTCTTAATTTGTTTGAAGATCTTTGGTTCTTACGTATCTAAATCATTGCACAAATGCATGTGACGTTTAATGAACTTTTCTAAAATGTTCTTAGAATGAAACCAGATTGAAATATCAGTTTTTAATTTGCCTATCTAGCTAATTATATATTTTCAATTATATTATCTAGACTCTTCATTTTTCTTAAGGTATCAATATTTGACATTTGTGTCTAACACATATTTGGATACGATGAAGTATAACCCTCCAAATATATTAAAACTTAAAAAATTACTTATATCGGATACTCATCACCGAGTCAAGTGACATAGCCAGATGGATTTAGCATTTCAGAACTTCAGAGCACACTGGATAACCATGGATGTTATGAATTTTATTGCAGCTAAGTGGAGTCAGGTCCTGTGAAAATTGCGGTGGAAGGTGTCTGGATAGATTCAGAAAGTAAAACTGTAATTTTATAATTTTGACGCCAGCGGGCGCCGCAAACGAGCAGCTGCTCTTTTTGAAGAAATGCGTCAAAGTCTCTGAAGCATTGTTCTTATTTCACATATCAATACTTATCTCACTGACAATTAACCCTTTTCTTTTTTGTGTTGTAGAAACCAGATCTAATATCATATTTGTTATGGATAGTAGCATTGGCCAAACTGCATTTGATCAAGCTCAAGCGTTCAAACAAAGCGTTCCTTTTGGAGCTGTGATTGTTACCAAAAATGGATGGCTATGCTAAGGGTGGTGGCGCTCTCAGCGCATAAGTGGCCTTACAATTAACCTTCGTTTATGTCCTTCGGCTACAATTCAGATTTGCTAATGTTATGATGTTAATTATGATTATCACTGTCAGTGTTGCTGCAACAAAAAGTCCTGTAATATTATATCAGAACCCAGGAGCGTATGGACGAGTTCGAAGTCGTCGATGTTCAACCATTCGTAAGCCGTCTTTTAGGTATGCACCAAACTCCTTTTTCGGTAATGTGCACTTTCTAGTTTCATATATGGTATCCCAACTACTGAAATTGTGAATTTTATTATGGTTGTATGAGGATTTGAAGTATAATATATTATGTTTGTCTTCGCAACTAGGTTGGAGAGACTTGTCTTGATTTGTGAACAAAATTCAGGAAGCCATTCCCATGGATCAACAACTGGAGGAACTTGACGAAAAGATCTTAAGAGGACCAATTACCTTAAAGGATTATTTATTATCAATGTACGAAGATGCTCAAAGCCGGTCTGGTTGAACAGGTACCAAAATTGATTCATTTTTGTCAGCAATACCCTGCTACCTTTTGTTTTTCAATAATTTGAACCCTTTATTTCTTTTATTATTTTCTGCAGATTATCTTTGTGATTCCTAATGTTTAATGGAAAAGAAAGCCCTACGGACAAAGATCAAGCACCACACGATCATAATGGACTCGATGAAAATTGACAGTAAGTGAATACTTGAACCTGTCTTTTGAAAGGATATCAATGTTTGTAAAACAGATGTTTCTTATGTGGTGATTTCTGATATATATATATATATATATATATATATATATATAGCTAAAATCCTAGAAATTTGTTGCATGAGCAAAGGATTATGCGAATAGCAAAGGGATATTGTAATCAAGTTAAAGAGATGGTGCGGAACTGCTAGAAAATAACAAGTTTGTTGCGCAGGAGTTGAGTAGCCTAATCAGAAAGGGAGTTTCCGGGCGGGGCAACGTGAATCTGCAGCACCTTAACTGAATCCTACCTTTCAATTTTTAGTCTGCGGTCCTTTGGATCCCATCGTGTCTCCAGTGAGCTTGGCTCACCCTCAGTGGAGTGAGATTGGAACACCGGCCCTTAAAGTTCCAGTTACCCAATTGGACCTTCAGTGGTCTGGGTAAAAGGAGAAAATACTTTTTTGCTCTTTTTTTTTTTAATTTTTATTTACTGAATTTATTTTTAATATAAATAATATTTAAATATTATTTAATATAAATTTATTTTAATATATATTTTATTATTTAGTATAAATATAATTTTAATAAAATTTTTAATATAAATATAATTTTTAATAAATTAATATATTTTAATTTTAATTATTTTTAAATAAAAATATATTTTTAATATTTTTTATTATTATTCAACATAAATATAATTTTATTTATATTTTATTATTTAATAAATTTTAATTATTTATTATATATATTTTAATCTAATATTCTTAATAGTTTTTTTTCATTATTATCTCATTGTCATCGTTGCGATTAAATCCAAATATATATCCCACTACTGGTTTTAGTCTCACCTCTACGGTACTTAATCTCACTATTACAATAACTAATCCCACAACTACTTATGCTTTCAATTTCACCGTCCACCCAAATGGACCCTTAATAAATAATTTTGGTTAAAAAAAAAACATTATATAACTTTTGATTCGACCAAATTTTACGTAATATTTGAATATTTTTATGATTACTTGTAAACGGATTTGGAGCTATTTTAAATATGAACCTTTAAATATCTGTTATTCAAATTGATTTTGATTTTAATTTAAATATGTTATCCAAATTTACTTTATTTATAAGAGTAATGGATTTGAATATCCAAGACTGCTATCTTTTCATAAATTTAATTCTTATTTAATTTTATAAAAAATTATTTATATTTTATTTTTTAAAAAATTATTTATAAATTTAAATATTTAGTGAATTTAATTATCTAATTAATATAATTTTTTAAGTTGAACGTAAATTTCAGATAATAATATGTAGATAATAAATAATTTCAAATTTTAAAATATATAATGAATTCAAATTTAAATATTTAAAAATCGTAAATATCTTAGCAAAAAAATAAAATAAGAAGGGTTTAAGAAAATGAGTAGACTTAAAACATAGACACCTCCTTTCCTAGTTTAAAGTTTAGATTAGCAAGGCCGAGATGAATGGCCGAATATTTCTTGTAAAAGGAAAAAAAAAAAAAAACTAATGTTCTCATATGCTTAAAATCTATGATTTGGAAATATGGAAAGAAAAAAAATTCACTATTAGATTTTTTTAATTTAGATCGATTTGATTTAAATTATTAATTAATAATAAAAAATATTTTTTAAAATTTAATTATAAAAATATAAAAATATTAATATAAAAATAATTTTTAAATTTTTTATTAATAATTTAAACTTTTAGTCAAAGTAAGATCGAATCTAAATAAAAATATAAAAAATCTGAATCGTAATATAATCCGACTCGTAAATTCTTTTACTACAATAAATACTTGTATGCTAAATTTAATAGTTTTTTAACAAATACGTTGAAGATGTTATTGAAATTAAATAACACACCTTTTACTAAACAGACCTTGGGTTGGGTCGTCTAAACTGAACGGAAAACCCAACCCAAGTCACTTTTTACCGGCTATTGTTTATCTTTGGACTGAAATTACCTCATATTTATTCTCTCCCCCTTTCGTACAATATTAATCAGATTTCTCAAAACTCAAAAACCCTAAAAAAATCTTCAAAAACACTCAGGAACTTACAAATCTCTTTGACTTTCTATAGAAAAATCAAGCAAAAATGGTGTTAGCACAATTAGGAGGGAGCATCTCCCGTGCGATACAGCAGATGAGCAATGCGACGATAATCGATGAGAAGGTTTTAAACGAATGCCTTAACGAAATCACCAGAGCTCTTCTTCAATCCGATGTTCAATTCAAGCTCGTTCGTGATATGCAAACTAATATTAAGAAGATCGTCAATCTCGATGATCTAGCTGCCGGTCATAACAAGCGAAAAATCATCCAACAGGTATTTCATTTCGAGAAACAATTTGTGCTCTTTTTTTCTTCGAATTGAGAATTTCGTTGAAGTTAGACTAGGATTTAGGGTTTTACATTCTAATTTTATTATTTTGAAATACTGAATGAAATTGTTAGTAAAACTGTGAATTATTTGATAAATTTTGAGAATTTTCCTTTTTACCCCTTCGTTCCTGATCTTATAATTTTTCTTATTTAGTTCTAAAATAAACGAGATTTATTAAAGTTCTGAGTTTCTTTTCGTCCGCTTTTAATCCAAAAAGTTTTTATGACATTTTAGTGAATGGCTCTCTGCTTTTTTTTTTTTAATGTGAAAACTGCATGTAATTGGGAAACCTTTAATCCAACACTTTAAAAAGGAAAAAGGTTTGGTTTATGTATTGCTTCTTGTGTTAGATTTATATCTGGTTTCTAAAAAGGGTTTGTTTTTCGTTATAGGCAATTTTTAATGAGCTTTGTAAGATGTTGGATCCTGGGAAGCCATCTTTCACTCCAAAGAAAGGGAAAACGAGTATTGTGATGTTTGTCGGTTTACAAGGTAAGCTTTGTTTTACATCTTCATGTAGGTCGAATTATGGTTCAATTGGTACTGAGGCTACCTTTGCCCGTTGTGTTGAAAGCTTTTACTATGTTTTAAATGTGTTGCTTAGACTGTATGGACGACCTGACTTTTTCTGCTGATTTCTGTTTGTTAAAATTTTGAGGGTCTGGAAAAACAACCACATGTACAAAATATGCCTATTATCATCAGAAAAAAGGTTGGAAGCCAGCTCTAGTTTGTGCTGATACGTTCAGAGCTGGTGCTTTTGATCAATTGAAACAAAATGCCACTAAAGCTAAGATTCCATTTTATGGAAGGTACTTTCTTCTTTTTCATTCATTTTTGTGTTAGAATCTGGATTCACTGTTTCTCACAAGCGTAGTTTTTTGTTTGAAGCTATTTAATTCTTAGAATGGGGATGTGAAAAGATAATAATGTTGACACTAGGTAATTTTCAACAATGATATGAATGTGATGCATGTAGCTAATAACTAGAATGTTTTTAAATGCATAAAGGGCATAGGAGGGAACCATGAAAATACTTGCATGATATGTATTCAGCTAGTTTGCTTTTCTGTTTCTTGGATAAGTAATGCGTTTCTGTATGCATTTCTATGTATTCATGACCTTAATGCCTTCCACCCTGTTAGATTTAAATGGCTGATTTTCATTTTCTGGAATATATACTTTTTATTCGTCATTATGATTCCTGCTATGGATTTTAACTCCAGAGAACATATTTAATAGTGTATTCACCACTTCAATGTGCCCTTAGTTATTTGGAATGATGTTTTCTGCTATATTTGCAGTTACATGGAGTCAGATCCTGTGAAAATTGCTGTAGAAGGTGTTGAGAGATTTAAGAAGGAAAATTGCGATCTTATAATTGTCGATACCAGTGGGCGCCATAAACAGGAGGCTGCCCTGTTTGAGGAAATGCGTCAAGTCTCTGAAGCAACGGTATTGTCCAGATTTTAGATGCCCTTTTCGTTTCATGATAGTTGATGCTAATCTTCCCTTTAATTACTTTTTACTTGTTATGTTTCAGAAACCAGATCTTGTTATTTTTGTTATGGATAGTAGTATAGGTCAAGCTGCCTTTGATCAAGCTCAAGCATTTAAACAAAGTGTTGCAGTTGGTGCTGTAATTGTTACAAAAATGGATGGTCATGCAAAGGGTGGTGGCGCTCTCAGTGCGTAAGTGTTACGGTTGTTCTTACCTTTGTTTTGTATCTCTACTTAAGATGGTATTTGCATTTTTGTCAGTAGGTTGAGTTCTGTGTGTTTCTTGATTTTGACCTTCTATGGCTTCTACCAGGGTTGCTGCAACTAAGAGTCCTGTCATATTTATAGGAACTGGAGAACACATGGATGAGTTCGAAGTGTTCGATGTTAAACCATTTGTAAGCCGTCTTTTAGGTATGAATCTCCTTTTCCTGTTAAATATTCTTACTAACTGCAGAAATTATGAGTTCCAACATGGTGATGATTGTTTGAAACACTGTCATGGTGATTATCATTCTGAGTAGGCATGGGTGACTGGTCTGGATTCATGGACAAAATTCATGAAGTTGTTCCTATGGATCAACAACCTGAGCTTCTCCAAAAGCTTTCAGAAGGAAGTTTTACCTTAAGGATAATGTATGAGCAATTTCAGAACATACTCAAAATGGGTCCAATTGGGCAGGTTATTATTAACTACTTTCTTCAATGTTCGTTGATATTCTGCTGCATTTTCATTTTAATAAAGTTGAAGTTGGGTCTTTTTGTTTTAACGGGTGTGCCTTCTAGTGATTTTGCCATATTGCATTTTCAATGCTGTTGTATTTGAAAGCCGGTGACTGAATGTTCATTTTGCTGGTATACACCTGTCTTAAATTTAAGGAGATATATTGATAAAAATTTCCCAGTGCAAACTTTTAATTTCTGTGCATAATTGATGTCAAACATCTTCACTATTATTACTGTTTGCTGGTAAGCTATTACTATAAGTAATTAGTAAATTATAATAAGTTTTTTCGCAAGTTTAATAAGCAGTCTTATTGCTCAATAGGAGACACCATATTTTAAACTAATAAATATTTTGTGGAAGAGAAATAGATATTAACACTTTGGTAATAGGGGATGATTATTGTATTATAATCATAAATAAGCTTGCATGCTAGACCAGCTCACTCACTAACATATAAAACTATATCACGGAAGTGGAAATTCTTTCCATGTTCCAGGATCTCCGTTAGTTCCTTCATGGAGAAACCACTGCCTTGTAATTGAACTGGAATGCGCTTGTATTCCGATGAGCTAAATGGGACATGTCTTGGAAAAATTGGTATAAACAAGTTATGATTTTTCCGGGCCTGTTTCATAGCGTTGAGAAAATATCAATCTTGCTAATAATTTACATTGGTTGCTTTCTGCAGGTTTTCTCAATGCTTCCAGGATTTAGTGCTGAACTAATGCCAAAAGGTCGTGAAAAAGAAAGCCAGGCAAAGATCAAGCGCTACATGACCATGATGGACTCAATGACAAATGAGGGCAAGTGAATACTCTGCTTTATTCAATTTCTGGAGACATGTAATATTGCTGAAGCATAGCATTTTAATAGGATCATGAGTTTTTTATGCATTGTTGATTGTTAATTTGTTGCAGAGTTGGATAGTTCAAACCCAAAGCTCATGAATGAGTCGAGGATGATGAGGATAGCGCGGGGATCTGGTCATCACATTCGAGAGGTAATGGAGATGATGGAGGAATACAAACGCCTGGCTAAGATATGGAGCAAGATGAAGGGGCTTAAAATCCCGAAGAAGGGTGAAATGAGCGCCTTGTCTCGCAACATGAATGCGCAGCACATGAGTAAGGTACTCCCTCCGCAGATGCTAAAGCAAATTGGCGGTATGGGTGGCTTGCAGAACTTGATGAAGCAAATGGGTTCTGCCAAAGACATGATGGGAATGGTTGGAGGTGGGGACAAGTAAATTTTGTACACGACTGCAAATTGTGTATTTTCAGATTCGCTCGACTGCTACTGCAGGACTCCCATGGTGAAGACTGAAAGCATATGCATCCCCAAGCAGGTCTCTGGTTTCAGAGATTTTATTTCTTGGAGGCTTATGCATTTTTATTTTTATTTTTTTTAATTTCACATTTTATTTCAACAAATTTAGAACCAACAGTAATTTTTTTCCCCTTTTGTATGTATTTTTAGATGAAATAATAAATGTTTGCCATTGAGCATAGTATTTCATACGCTTACCAATGAACTATAGATGTAATGAGTTTTGAGATGGCTTTCATTATGTACAAAAATAGTTTATTATTTCTTTAAACTCTCTTTAATTTGCAAAGATCATGGTCGATGTTCAAATATTATGGTTCAAATTCATCACCTTTTTCAATATGTTGTTTCTGCAATTGGAGTCAATTAAAGAATTGATCTCAAGTTTTGTTGTTCCAACTTTCATATTTTTCTTTTATTTATATTTGACATATTTTAAGACATGAAAATGAGAATATAACATTTTAAGAACATTTTAAATATATGCAAAAATTGAATATTTGTGTGTTCAGCATATACTCATAATTAACATTTATATCCAAGTTTGAATAGATAACATAAATTTTCAGGAGAGCTATTATCATCAAAGCGTGAGTACATTTTTTTTTTCTTCTTTCCCATCGCATGCTTCTTCGATTGATAGATTTATTGCTACCTCATGATGCAAACGAAATAGTACTAATATAAAAAAGCACTACATGGCAAATGTGCTCTATTACCAAAGCAAATCAGAAAAGTATATTCCCTGAATTTATAAACAAACATCAATGCATATTTTGTCATCATCCATAGTTAACTTTACAAGAATTTACCCAGAACAGTTTTCCTCAAAGAGGTCTCTTCTTCTTCCTCTTCCTCTTCCTCTTCCTCTTCATCTTCATCAGACTTCACATATGTGTTGAGGGCACATCGTACGACAGAGTTCACCTGCTTCCTTAATCTTGCATTATCAACAAAGATATCTGTTAGCATCTTCCTCAACTCGTCGTTGATTCTTTTATTGCCGTCTTTCATCTTGTGATTCTCGTCCGATCTAGCCACGTCGTTTTCTACATCCTGTGCAAGGAGCTGAGCCTGTCCATGCTTAAAGAAGTCAGCACTAAAAACACTGTTCTATTTCAACTAATTCTAGGAAGCAATTACAGAGAAGAATACGCAAGTGACCGTAAAAACTAATTCATGAAGGAATTCATAGAAGTACAAATACTCAGTGCAAACTTAGCTGGCGAGAGGATCACACCAGACAGTTGATCAAAGATTATGATTATACCTTATATTGCTCCAACTCTATTTTTTTTTAAGTATCTATGTCTAACATATATTTGGATATGGGTATGGGGATAAACCCTTCCAAAGACCCTCCAAATATGTGGAAAACTTTGAAAAAATTGACTATACCCGTATCGAACACATAACTATATCCGACACTCACAAACAAGTCCAAGTAACATAGATTATACCACTTTCAAAAAGAGAGGAAAGAAGAAGATAGTGATTGCACCACAAAATGGCAAAAAGAAATTGGACAGACATATTCCGATAACTATGTTGATAGATATAATGCAATCTCCATCCCCATCCCCTTTTTTGTGAAACATCATTCCACCACAGCTTACGAGCAGATCCAATTCAAAACAAACCATTTTTTTATAGCTTTATGGTTAAATGGCTCCTTTAAGCCCTATTCCGCGCCCTAACCTAGAAATTCTTTTCTAACTTTGGCTATATTCTATAAAGCAAGAATTCGCAATAATACAAAGGGCCAGCCACTGGTTTAATTGCTTCAAACAATGCATCCGGTACAACATATACATCACTAACTTAATACAGTAGACATACAGATAATAGAGAAAAGCGCATTCGTGAACACACTCATCCATCCCAGTGAGAAAGCAATTTTTTAACAATCATAGTAAAGGACTATTTTTAAATTTTGAATAAACAGTCACTCCAGATGCAAAAACTTTTTTGAGAGAAAGGGTTTCAACAGTATGCTACTACAAAGAGTTCGTAACTCAGGGTGCAAAGCATACCTCAGCAAGGAGGAGACCAATCCGATTGTCAGATGTTGTCAATAGATCTAGAGCATCAGATGGAGATGATGTATCAACAATCAACTTATCCTCTTCCTCACTAAGGAAATTAACACTACATTCTTGAAGCCGATCCCGAAGAAGATTGCATTCGTGAAGCAGTTTTGTATTTGCAGCATTAGCGTGCTCCATCCTTTGCTTTTCCTTCTGCATAACCCTCTGAAAAATGCAAATGGAACAACAGAACGAAAATTTATATCTGTTAAAATAAATCGAACCTACAAAGGAGTTCTCTTTCGAAGAGGGAGTCATGTAAGAATATGGTGCCGTAGCAACAGCTTAGGAAACAACTTTTCTTTTCATCTACTTTGTTGACGCTCCTCCATTTTATATAACAAGTTCAACATAGCAAAAATATGAAATGTTCCAAAGTCTATCACAAAAGATTAAAATTCCGATGGTCATGTGGTCTTTACCATTTTTTTTTAATGGGATAGCCTTTAACATCTAAAAATAGAAATTTTAACACTAGAAGGTTCTTATACTTACAAAAAGAGAACAAAAATCTTAATGTGCCCGAGTGTCACCACCCTCTGAAGTAGGGGAATAAACCACTGGAACAACCCATTGAGGTGTCCATGGGCCAAGCCATGCCCATTCACAAGGAAAATCCTTGCCCAAGGCATGACCCGACCCGCCAGGCCTTGAAGGCCTCTTTTTATTTTTTAACATTAAAAAATTCATTTTTTTTATTTTTTAAATGTATTTTAAGATTAAAATTAAATATAAAGTACTATTTTAAAAAAATAAGCCAAGGCAGGCCGGGCTATAAAAACCTTGTCCAAGGCCTAGCTAAAATTGGGCCGGCCCTTGGACAGGTGGTCAACCAATATATCCATCCCAAAAGAATCAAGGAAAATGTTACAAGAAGTGCGAGGGAAAAAAAAAACAAAAAACCCCACTTTTGCTAAAAATAAGAGAAATCAAATAGAAACAAATCGAGAACATCAAACATTGATGGAAGGAGCTAGATACATACTGCACAATGAATCCCTTGAAGCAAATTGATTCAATAGACTATATTATATTAATTATATATATTTATAGGAATAGTGTCTCCTTTGATGATAATTTTTCTCCACAAGGACAAAAAAAGGCAAAAAAGCAAACAGATATAGTTTTATCATTTTTGTGAAGAAAGAGATGATGAATTACCTCCAATTCTAGTTTTTCTTTCATTACACGGCTGAGCTCTTGCTTCAATTCAGATTGAGAACTTCTAAGAGATTTCACCTCCTTAACAAGGAGCTTTACATCTGCTTTTGATTTCATCTCTAACTCCTCATGCTGTTTTTGCAAATCTGCAAGCTGTTCTCTAGTAACATCCAACTCTTGCTGCAACATTTTGCTCTCCTTCATGATTAATAACTTTGCTGACTCAAGATGCGCCTTTTCATCCTGGAATATTTTAGCCACTCATTAAAGCTTTTCACAATTGGCTAAAACTGTTATAATAAGGAAATGTTAACACGATAAGAAACCTGTTCATTCTTTAATTTCAATTCCATCTCCAAACATTGCTTCCGAAGTAACTCCACATCCCACTGCATTTGAGTATATCTTTCTCTTTCAAGCAAAACAGCTTGCTGCATGTTTTCGTCACAATTCTCTCTAGTGGTTTCAAGTTCCACTTCCAAATCCTTGACCTGCATGAGAAAATCCAATCGATTCAGTCATCTTGGTCACGTTAATCAAATTATAATTAAGCTTCAGCGAGTATGTTAAGACAATTTTTTTTTTTTCTAGATACAGAAAGCATGAACCTAATCCAAGCAGAATGGAGGGAAAAATTCAACTACAAACCTAACTGGTTCAAGCTCAATATCCACAAAATTATTAACATTATCATATAACCATAAACCAGAGCACCCAGTTCCCAATGACACTGACGCTGCAATGGAAGGTTTTCCAAGTCACCATTTCTCAC
Source organism: Adansonia rubrostipa (assembly GCA_038381775.1). NCBI lineage: Eukaryota > Viridiplantae > Streptophyta > Magnoliopsida > Malvales > Malvaceae > Adansonia > Adansonia rubrostipa. Next base: position 1,271,549 of record JBBYHM010000024.1, on the reverse strand, counting down.
TCAAAAAACAAGTTCACGAATTAATTAAACTGCATTATTAAGTCCAGAAATCAGACAAATCAAATTTGGCATAATGTTTGGTTTATAAAGAATCCAATTTGAATCTTCTAATCCTCTCCAATTATAAATATATCATCAGCCTACTTACACAGACCAGCTAGTTAGTCTGCAAGCCTTCAACACCCATATGATTTGTAATGATTGCCCCTAACAAGCTTCAACAATTAGTCTCCTGCAGTTTATTTTGTGAAATTATTTTCCATGCCAGAAATGTCCTACATTTCAGACAAGCAATGTTGTTTGTTCAGGCTGACTCTATGGTAATAACACAGCCAAAGACTAATTTAACTACCACAGAAGCAAATGTTCACTGAATCAGCTGCCTCTTGCATTTAAGGAATTAATCTTAGGACAATGCCCAAATATCCCCTATATTATGTGTTGGAATCGCAAGAAAATGTTCTTTTCACATGCCCGTCCTTGCAAACATAAAAAAATATATATAATTAATAGTTTTTGGCTAGTAGGAAGTTGAATGGTAGAACAAGTGAAGTTCTGCAAAAGGTAATCTAATGAGATGCCAGACTTTTAGCATTTCCACACAACACATTCCATCTCTGAAGAAATTTATCAATATCAAACACATACTAGATTGAAAGTTTGAGCACAAACCCAGAGATCAAAAACACAAAGGATCAGCCTCCACAGCTAATCACTAAACAATGTCAAGATCATAGACCATAAAAGCTACCATCACTTCCTTTAATATATTGTCTGGAAAGCATCTTCAGAAGGTAAGGATCAGATTGCCAAATATTTAAACCAAGAAAATCCAAGCTAAAAGCAATAAGACAATTTGAGGATCCCTAGTCATCTTACATAAAATGTCAGCTCTTTGGCATTTGCGAATAATAAAATTAATATCACATGAGTACTTTAAAGATTCTCAGGCAATTTGAGAACTGCAAACTAAAAGAAAACAATTAAATAACTACTATCATAGACACAGGAAGATCAGAAAATGAAATGAGTTGGAATAAAATCAAAAAGCCAAAAAAAAAAAAAAAAAGCAAATATACCAAAGAGCATAGAAGAATAAATGAGTAATACACATTTCTTCATCAACGCAATCACGAATAGAAATTGCATTAAAGGGCTTCTATATTCCAACTATAGTTGAAAATACCTTTGTTGATAGGAACTGTCTAACCGCAACTTCTTGATTCAACCTTGCTATAAGATCTTCCATGTCTGTTTTTGCTGTAGCTAGTCTCCTCTGCAGCGTATTAAGAACCCTTTTCAATTTATGGCGCTCATCTGATAGAAAAAGGACAAGCAAATCTGTATGGAATTGTAAATCTGAGCTAAGAGAATCCAAGGTTCTAGAAGCATCAGCATTTTCAGGAAGGTCAAGTAACCCATCACCAAACAAACTAGCTATCCCTAAGTTTGAAATGTCACTAGCTCTGACAGAACTTAAATCACTTCCGCGGCTTTCTGTTGACAATCTTCGAACAAGGCCATCACTTTTGCAATTCTCTGGTTCAGGCAAATGCTCTGCTCCATCTCCACAAAGAAATCTAGTGTCAGTAGTATTTTCGATAAGTTTATCTCCTGCAATATCATTTTCTCCTCCAGAATGCATTTTTCGCACCGAGAACTTGCCATACTTGATACTCTTTTCTAAGGGATCAATCAAATTTGGCTCCAAAGTTGAAGGTTCCATGGAGGGACCAGCAGAATTATCTTTTCCTTGCCTTGGTCTTACAAACTCAGATATCTCAGAAGAAGCATCGTCAAGATCAGATGCAACTGAACCAATAATCAGGGAAATATCTGAGTTGGTCTTGGACAGAATTGAAGGAACCACACCACTGACAGAAGAAACAGCATCTGATTGATTTATGTTGTCAAATGCTGTAACAAGACAAATACATTGAGATCATGGATATAACTTAATGTGGATTTACAGTCTAATCCTAACTAGAAAACAGAGGCTGCAGTTAAAGGTGTAAGAACATATTCATCCATTTACAAGATGCATCAAGGAAACACCTACAAGACCTCACAGCAGCTTCTAGCTCAAGAAATGTTGCCACTGAGGCGCTTCTGGAAATATCAATATCTGATAAAAGTTTTTCCATCCAATCCTCCAAGGAACACCTTCTCTGCAATAAACTAACCATTTTGAGAATGTTATTATTCATAAAAACATATGGAATTAAATTAAGCTCATTTCAAGCAATATCAAAAAGGGAATGCATACCATTTAATGTCAACAAAATAACAAAAGTACATGATCAGTTTTCAGATTGCCAACAAATAATGAGAAAAGGGTTAAAGTAGGACATGATACGCTACATTCATCAGTTCATCAGCACGACCGATAGCAATAGAATGGTCAGATGCTTTTCGCCCAGACTGTTATCGACTGACCATGTATGCACAGAATACATGAGATAAACTTAAATTCTTCTATGTTGCTTAACATAATTAAATTCTTCTGTCTGCTCAGGAAAACACATAGGAACATATTATTATAAAGATTCATAATAACCAAGGATATTTTAGCTTACTTCCTCCAACAGTGTTCTGTTTTTCACCCTCAAAATTCTCTTTGGAGGAGCTGGAGGCAGATTTTTGTTGGGAAATATCTTCTTAAGCTGCAAAACAGATGAAGAAAATGAGAATGGACTAAAACATTTTATGCAAATGAGGCAGAAAGGCATTCTTTCCAGCTCAGAAAATAGACAAATATTTGACCCTAAAAATAAAGAAGAAAAACATATCTCTGAAATTTTGAGACATATGAGAATATAAAAGCCAAAAGAGCCTAAGAATGATGCAAAAAAGATACTAAACTTCCTACAGTGAGAAAAATTAAATACAAAAACTTACTTCAGATAGTAGCTTTAAGAAATCACTAAATCTTCGTAATATTCCCCGGGTGGTAGTGACGCCTTCTGGTGACTGAATGCCAACTTGAACCCTGTAAAACTGTGCTCAATGAATGTTAAATCTGAAATAGTTGAAGCAAGTATTCCTTAACTAGAATTTAACAACCACATCATATGAGGAGAAAAGCACCAATAAAGTCGGAAAAAGAATTCTACATGCGAAAGGGAAAAAATCATAATTATTATCATGTTTGTAATGTAGATAACCAGGATTTTAAACCCAATATATATCTAATATAACGAGAGAACTTTCTACCATATTTTTTTCTTTTTCTTTTTTTCTTTTCCCGGTTTGTTTTTGATTGGTTGGGGGGAGAGGGGGCCTGTCCCAAGTCCCAACTCCAAAAGTGGCTGCAGTACTAATTGGATTCCTATTGGCTATTGACCCAGTGAGCACCACCAAGTACCTCTGAATAGCATAGCATGCCTACATACATATTTCATAAACCTCACTCAATCCCTCTCAAATATTCTCTAGGCTGCTTCATTCTTATCCTAAGCATGCCTCTCTTGCGAAAAATCTTTGAAGTGTACCATGAATACTAACATATAGCAATTTGACTACATGGAAAGAACAGATATCATATCAAAAATGACAACTGTGATCTAATTTTAAAAAGCTAAATACTTCCAAGAAAAACTAGTACCACAACAGAGTCTGAACCTCGGGAATTTGGTAGAAGACTCCAAGAAGGAATTGTAACACAGTAACTCCACCCTGTCCGAGGGTCGTGAGGCCAAACGGTGTCCCGCCCATTCTACATTGAAACTCAAATTAGAGAATGTTATAGGAGAACATGAATCGAATTTTCAATAAGAAAATGCTACAAATAAATAGAATTTTTCATCAACCAGTCATGTGAATGACATGCTGCACTGCAACCAAATAGCTGATTGCAAACCTAATCAATGATATCCGTACAATGAACTGGAAAAGATTCAGTCTGCATAATATGCAGTGTTGAAATGTTAAGAGGAAGCACATATTAAACAGACAGAAAATCATTTTCTTAACCAGTCATCAATGCTAATATGATTCATTTTATTTTCTGGAACTTAACAATTAACTGTAAATAAATTTAAAAAAAAAAATTATCCTTAGATGACAATCAGCTAAACAAAGAGAAAATTTATTCTAGCACATCAATCTTCCATATTCATGAATCAAATCATAAAAAAAATAGACATTCCTATAACAAGCAGCTCCACTTTTTGTTAGTTGTTCCATTTTAGTAAGATAAGCGAAATTCATTAAAAAAGAAGAAGAAGAAGAAGAAGAAGAAGAGGTGGGAGATAGCGAAACCCGTCAAGGATAACCTCTTGAACTTATTCAAACTTGAACTTTTACATCTAAAACTATCCTCCATTTGCAACAATAAATTTTATTTAGCTCAAATTAACTCAAAATTAAATCTAAAAAAAAACTTGGCATTGTAAACATCAAAATTAACGTGAAACGAGAAGTAAAATCAAGAAAAGAATAAATACCCATTTGCGAGGAGGTAAAGACCAGTCCATTCCCAAAGGCAACGGCGAGGTCCGGTCATGACGGTGCTTCGGTGGACTCCTAGGACTGGCCAACGAAGTTCCTTTATTTCCACCACCATCATCATCAACATCATCAACATCACCATCACCATCACCGTAACCACGGCCATTAGAATCATCCTGAGGTCTGATTAAGGAGTCGAACGATGATTGGTGACCAATAATTGGATTATCAGAGAAGTTGGTAAAATCAAATAAAGACAGATCGTGCGCGTAAAGATTCATCTTTTCCTTTTTTTTTTGGATTGCGTTTCTAAAAAAGAGTGAATTGGGATTCTCTCGGCTTTACGCTTCTGGGTTATGGGACAGATCGAAATTTTGGAGTTCCAGCTTTGGACCTTCAACCCTTTTTTTTTTAAATTTGTTTATTTATTTATTATTTTCAATAGGCTCAACTAATTGTCTTGGATCAAAAATGAAATGTCAAAAAAGCAGAATTACTATGGTGAGCATCGCATGGTTCATTTTAATTCGATCTACTAAAATGTGACGGTCTCATTCAGATTTTACCCTTCATTTTTTATCGGTAGCCAAGGTTCTTAGCTAGCTGTAACCAATTGGATTAAGCAAGCGAAAGACAAAATGATAAAGCTGTCACAAAATGATAAAGCTGTCACAAAATGATAAAAAGTTTACATATTTAGGTCATAATCCAAATATAATTCAATTAAATTATTATTTAAATATTAATAAAAATTTTAAAATATTTTTATATTTTTATAATTAAATTTAAATAAATTTTTTATTATTAATAATAATATTGGAGGGTCGATCCGATCCAAATTAAGAAAATTTATTTTAAAAGCCCAAATTATATTAAAAAAATTTATATTCCAAGTGTCTCTTGAACATAGATTTTTTTTTTTTAATTTGGGTCGACTTAATTGGGCTCATATATACTATTTAATAATAATTTTTATTTAAATTTAATTATAAATATATATTAACATAAAAATATTTTTAAAATTTTAATTAATATTTAAATAGTAATTCGGTCTTTTAAGTTGAACTAAAGTAGCTTTATGCAGGCCTGGACAAGATCTAAAATTTTTTCAAGCTGCAAATCGACAAAGTCCAACCTATGGACACCTTTACTTAAAAATATAAAATTATATTTTTGTAATTATAAATTTCTAAGTAAATAACTAATTTTTTTTTTTAGTTATATACTTATAAACTTTAAAATAAATAAATTTATATATAATATTTATAATTTTAAAAAATAAAAGGAAAACCACCCTTCTTACATGTTAGAATTAGACCATTTTGAAAATAATTCTTAACCCCAACTAATTAGGATTTTTAAAATGGTAATATTCGTGTAAAAAAGCCTATTCTTAAGAGGACGAAGATGATAATTATTCTATTGCCCTTGATTTGGTAAGTTATAATTTATGTTATTTCTATTATGTTTATGAAATTATTGTTTTACAATTATTATTAACTTTGTTTTGGACATATGATTGTATGGATCTATCCATAAGCCGAGCTATCCACCTAGCCCAATAAGTTCAGTCGGCTCAGATCAAGTCTTAGATGGGTCGTTTGTCAATTCAGGTTAGCCCAATCCAGCCCAAATTGATATTTAATAATTAAAAATATTTTTATTTAGATTTAATTATAAAATCTATCAATATTAATATAAAGTAATTTTTATTTTTTATTAATTATAAATAATAAAGATGAGCAATATTAGTAGATTAAGTTAAAAATAGGCTTGAGTAAAAAATCAAAAATTGTTTTTAATCACAACCCAATCCAATCTATAAATATCTTTATTGTATAGGTAAATGAACTTGCAGTATACTTTTGAAAATGCTCTATGGATATTTTTTTAAGTGTAATGCTTCAAAGATATTTTTTATGTTATGTTTTTAGATGCATGAAAGATAGTTTATATTTTATGCTTTAGACATTATAGAAGATGTTTTATGTTTATCTATTATATATTTTATGGTTAAACATTTCATTAAACTTATTTTGTTGGACCTATTGTTGTTTTTTTTTTTTCTAAAATTAAAGATGGTACCTTGTTATTTTAAAATTATTTTTGTATTTTATATATCATTTGGTACTTATGTCAAATTTATATTAAATTTTTTTTACAGTGTTTTATTATTTGAAAGAATTAGAAATAACTAACGAATATTAAATAGGATAAACAAAACGGTGGTTATGAATGTAACCAATAACCATGAAGACATTGATGGTACTAAAATTTTAACATTTACAACAAAGCGAGACTAAGTATTCCAATGACGATGTGAAACAGACTTTGCAACCTGCCTCACTCTATTGCTATCCCTACTTCCAATGAAATTGTAAACATGAAATTCTAAGCATAGGTTTCAGTTTCATCTTTTACTCTATAAAGATGCAAAGTCTCTCGTAATCTCCTCCCCTTGTATTTTCATGAGATATTTTGCAAGATTAGGATTAGATACTCATGGAATTGACAACATTATTGGAAACAATAAATCAATTCCTCTAAACTTCACATAGTTTTCTACCATGTTTCTTTTTTAAGCTCCTTTCTTTTGATGCATTTCATTCCTTATAATATAACAAGATCTATTATGTAATTTATTTTAAATTACTTGGGTAATCAGCAGCACAGGCACATCTATTATGAAACATTTTTTCAATTGTCTCGCCAAGCTTGTTAAGATGCCTTACTATAACAAAATTTGTGCATCTCAATCTGAGTGGTCATAATTATGTTGTTAATATACCTTGCTATAACAATTTGTACATTTCAATCTGAGTGGTCATAAGGACAGGTATATTTATTCACAAAGTCTAAGGATGGTAAAATATGATAATAATAGGTGTTGATGGTGCTTTGAGGAGAGGATAATGGTCTTAATTTGAGCTGGAAAGTGATTTACAACATAAAAGAGGTAGGAGGGGTATCAAAGTTGAGATTCCGAGATATAATCTGATGGCTAAGTCAGCCAAGGGTCTTAGAATGTAGCGCAAGAGGGAATAGTGAAGATGACAAATGAAGAGAGCTTAGGTATTGAGTTTATCTTCTACCTTTTATACTTGATCACATGTAAAGTGCTCATGCTGTCCGTCCACTTGAATCGTTGCCCAATTGGTGTAATTATTTACTTGCTTATCTCTCGGGTAGAGTGGACGTACAGTTTGGTGTAGCACTTAACAAAGGAATACTTAATAGTTTTCGTCAGGTAACTTAGAATGGGTAATCACTATTTGAGAAAAGCTGATTTATGACCCTGAGTGGTTAAGCCTCTTAAGTCTGTCTGGCTATTAGGTCTTAGCCCAATATTTCTCGAGAATAAGAACGGGATCAATTTATTTTTATATTTGGGTCATGTGAATTTACGAGGCTAGTCTAATCTCTAACCATATATTGAACTTAGTCAAGTTTCAAGAGGCTTGTAGAGTTTTTATAAGTTCATTAGTTAGCAGATACACCAAACTCTAGTTTGTTTTTGCTATGTTGTTATCTAGTTTTAGTTGTTAATTGTTAATAATTAAGTAATGTTTTCTTTACTTAATTAGTTTTTGTTTTAATTTTTTTTTAATTTGGAAAAGAAGGGAAATACGTGCGCCACCTAGAGTTGAGGATTAGATCAAATGACCGGATGCTAGCTCATTGCTTCTTTCATGCCATTTGTTTCTCCAGACAGTCTGCTGGAAACAAAAGCAAAATTGTAACAGGGTGGAATAAATACTTCTATCCATCCGAGATAGATAAAAACTTTTCTCCCACTCACCACTAGGCACCAGTGGTCTAGTGGTAGAATAGTACCCTGCCACGGTACAGACCCGGGTTCGATTCCCGGCTGGTGCAATGTTGGAAGCCGTGATGAGAGTTGCGCTCTCGTGGAGGTTGGGTTCTTCGCATTCGTCTGATCTGCCAGACGATACAACAGCGCTTCTGAGCTTCCCTTTTACTTAACGTTTTAAATTTCTTTTGCCTCTTTCACTTCAACCTTTCCATGGGCTTAAATGTTTAACTTTAAGTATGAAAATATGAAAACGTGAAAGCCTCTCAACCAAATTTGAAGGTTGAAAAACAAAGTATTGCAGCTCTTATGCCAATTTCAAGAACCCATTTTGTAACAAACTCTCAAAATTTTCTCCAAATATCACTCCTTTTCAGTCCTTCAGAAGAAAAAAAAAAAAAGGACCTGCACATCGCTGACCCACCCTTCTCTCTGATAGAAACCTGCAAATCTATGGACCAACTCAAACAAATGCACTGCCAAACCATAAAAACAGGCCTAACAAAACAACCCATAAACGACATTATTTCCTCTTATTTTAACAGTGAATCATATTAGGTGGATCATGCCTTTTAAATGTTCAATAAAATTCCTGAACTGAAAAGTGCCCTTTGGACCACAATGGTCAAAGGTTTTCTAGGATAGAATGTTGAAAATATGGGATTTCAATGTATTTAAACATGTTAAAAAAACGGAATGTTCAGCTTGATAATGACACTTTCCCTCTCCTGAAAGGGTTTTAATTGAAATGTTGGGGTTTTCTTTTCATGTGGGAAAGAGTTGTTTGTAACCTGGGGTTTTGGTTCTAATGCTTTTGGTGCAAAGTGCATTGATCCATTGGTACTTCCATACTAGTTGCAAAATGGGTGTGATTACTTGGAATGTAATTATAAATGGATATAATAGAATGAAGCAATATATGACGAAACTGGAAAAAATTTTTATGAGACGGAGAAGATGGACCGGCAAGTGAAACCTAAGTGGGTTACTTTGGTTCTTTGCTGGCAGCCTGCTCTAACTTGAGGGATTTGGATATTGGGAAAGGGGTTCATATGCATGCCAACAAATGTGAGATAGGGAGCCTAATTTGATTCTTGAAAAATGCTTTGATGGATATATATGAAGCTTGTGGGGGAAAAATGGATGTAGCAGTTGGGAATTTCGATAGGATGAAAAACGAGGGATTTTATTTCGTGGACAGGAATTTAGTTTTAAGGGTTCATAAATAAGGATTGTGAAGAACCTTAGAATGTGTGTTGCAAAATTAGTGTGAAATCTGTAATGATAGAGAGAAGTGATTGTTAGAAATCAAACTGGATTCTCCATCATGTCCATTTCAGGCAGGGATCATGTTCATGTAATGATTATCGGTTGGAGAGAGTTCAATAAGAAGTAAAGCATTACGAACAAATTTTCAAAGGGAATAATGCACCGATCAGAGCTTCTCTTCCATAATGCGAGCTAAGCTAGCCAAGTCAATTCCAGAAACTTTGTTTCAGATTGATAATAAAATTAAAATTTTAAAACGTATATGTTATTTAGATAATTACTAGATTAGTTATTAAACTATACTTAGTTTCTTAGTTAGTTTTCATGTAATATAATGTTTAAGCAAACCCAAGTATTTATTTATATTTGAATTTTTTTTTTCTTTTGGACATATGTAATAATTATACATATTTTTGTGAAAATTAAATGACTTTCAATAACAACAATAAATATGAAAAAAAATTGTCAAAACAATTTTTAATTGAGCAAATAATTAAAATAAATTTGATTCTTTTGCATGCTTCATTTATTAATATAGGTAACATGATAATTATATTCAAGATTATGATGGCCAATCATCATTCAATCAATTCATTAATTTTTAATAATTGTATATTCTTGAAAAGCGTTAAGAGCTTAATTAATTATATAAACAAATTACAGTAAATCAATATTTTTATTGTGATAATTAATTATAAGAACTAAATAACTTTTTAATATTAATTATTGGTTCATTGAAAAGTTAAAAACTCAAAATCTACTCATAACTTATGATAATATATTACGATAATATATTACGATAATAAAACCTAAAGGGCCTTGCATCTCTTAATAGAACTCACATATGCAAATGCTCATCATTCTGTGTTCGAAGAATCTGCTAATGGAGGCTGCATATTAATCAACTCTCTCAGCATGCATTGTATCCCAAAAAACTACCTTTCATCATTTGTTAAGTTATTCGGACTTGGGTGCAAATGTTAAATATAATACAAGTATATTTATTTTTTTATTTTTTTTTATTTATTTGGAGGGTCTTAGAAACGTCATATCTCTATATCTATATCTAGATATGCATCGAATACGAGAGTCAAACACAGATACTTTAAAAAAAATAAAGAATCGGAGCAGTATAATCTATGTGCTTGAGTATGGCTTCTCACATAACAGCTAATGATATGCAAACCAAGTTGAAAATGACACATTCTGGCATCTTTCGTCATGTATCTACTCAAAGATTATTCAAAAGCCTAAAACTGCACAGTAAAATTTAATGATAGAAACCTCACCGTGTTTCTACTTGCAAGGAACAGACACACGATCAAAAGCTTAAACCCTTGCACACGATCAAAAATCGAATTCTCTTTTGTTTCCAAGAAAAAGACCTTCAAACAATTGCATAGTTATATCTATCAAGGGACAAAAGCAGGTGGGAACTGGGAAACCCTTCAGAATATGGTTACTAAAGCAATTTTATAAGAAATTATATAAAGAATCGCAGCACGGAAGTCAAACATATCTAGATATACGTCGAACACGGAAGTCAAACACAGATACTTTAAAAAAAATGAAGAATCGGAGCAGTATAATCTATGTGCTTGAGTATGACTTCTCACATAACAGCTAATCATATGCAAACCAAGTTGAAAATGACACATGCTGGCATCTTTCGTCATGTATCTACTCAAAGATTCTTCAAAAGCTTAAAACTGCACAGTAAAATTTCATGATAGAAACCTCACCATGTTTCTACTTGCAAGGAACATACACACGATCAAAAGCTTAAACCCTTGCACACGATCAAAAATCGAATTCTCTTTCGTTTCCAAGAAAAAGACCTTCAAACAATTGTATGGTTATATCTATAAAGGGACAAATGTGGGTGGGAACTGGGAAACCCTTCAGAATATGGTTACTAAAGTAATTTTATGAGAAATTATATACATTACATTCTAAAACACTTAGGCTAACGCACTGCACAAAGGAGCAGCTGAACCCAATCTAAATGACAAACGATGGGTGGATAACAAAAGATGACACCAATTTTATTTATAAAAATCCTGTACGTTCACAACACATGTCAATCTTGCTTTTCTTCGACCTCGTGAACTCTATTCAATGACTCTTCAAAAGCTTGCAACGCAGCTTTGTAATGGTCTAAAGAAATTGCCCCCTCCTCGACAACCTGCAAGGCACTTCTATATAACTGATTAAACCATTGCATGCGATCAACAGCATCTACAGTATTGAAGCCTTGATCTGGAACATAGAAACGTTTGTAATCCTTTCTCCATCGTGAGAGAATGTACTTCGGAGGGACCTCCTCCACACCATTAAAGTTAAGCACACACAAGGCATGCCGGCATAGATATCCATAGAAATTAAAGCAACTGCAAATGCATCTAACTTCGTTGGCTGTTCTGTTATAAAGTACTTCAAAATCCCTAATTTCTCTCCTATTTCCTTCGGCCAACACTCGCTCCTTGACCAAGAATATTATTAGAGGCCCATCAACATGTAACTGTGTTGTACTAAAACAAGAATACATCTCCTCTACCTCAAATTGGAACCTCTTGAAAATTTCTCTCGTGTACAACTTGGAGAGTTGCAACTCAAAGGAGCATCTTGTTCTCAATGCAGGGCTGGAGTTTCTTGACTCAATATCAGCAAGAGTTTCCTCCTTGTGCTTCTTTTGCAATGCTAATTCATACTTATCAAGAAACTCTTTCAAAGGAGTTTGTTTATGCACGTATTTATCAAAAACGGGACTCAAATTCTCACCAGGCCTTGAAGCAGATAGTCCAGCAAAATGAGTGTCCTTTAGATATACGGGAGCCCACTGAGCTCGATCTTCATATAATGATCGAAGCCATTCATGATCAGTGACACCAAAATGCTGGACCATAAATCCCCATGCCGCTTCAAATTCAATCACTTTAAGTGTTTCATAAACTGCCTTAACAAATGTCTTTCTAATTGCATCATAATTACGCAATCCTCCCAATTTTTCTGGAACTCTTTTCATTATGTGTGACAAACTGAAGCGATGATTAGACTTGGGAAACACCTCCGCAATTGCATCCTGCAAAGCCTTGCACCTGTCTGTAATAATGGTTTGAGGACACTGTCCTGACACACATGCACGCCACGCTTTGAATAACCAAGTATAAGACTCAGACGTCTCACCAGCAAGCAGGCCGCAACCCAGTAACACGGTTTGGCCATGATGATTTACTCCAACAAGTGCCACAAGGGGAGTCTCATATCTATTTGAAATGCAGGTGTTGTCAATATAAATGACATCCCCAAAATAGCCACAAGATGCCCTACATCGCGAATCAACCCAGAATACATTCCTTAAATGCCCTTCATCGTTGAAATCCATCAAGTAAAAGAAGTTTGGATTGGTCAACTGCAAACGGCAAAAGTAGTTATAAATGGCTTGTGAGTCACCCTTTTTAAGATTGAGCTGATTTGGATGATCAGAGAACTTCCTAACTTCCGTGGCATTGCTGTTTGGATTCCCATTACCCCCGGCATCTATCACTAATGCTCGATACAACTTGATTGTGCGCACTTCAGCATCAGAACTCAATTGCAACTTCCTTTTCGTTCCAGAGCCCAACTTCTTAACAGATTTATAAATCTTGGCACCTAACAAGTGATTGTGCTCATGTGTAACCTCAAGCACCCGCCATCTTTTCGAGTCCACAACTCTCATCCTTATCATAGCCGGACAACCGGTTCTAGTTTCCTTACGAAGACGGTTAACATCTTTAATTCTTTTAAAGCCCTGGCTGCTACAACAAAGCACAGCACCATACTTCTCTCTACTATTCCGCTTGAACCAAGAATTCTTAACCCGAACCCGAAAACCAGCTTCCTTGGCATAGCAATTATAATAATTATATGCATCATCATAAGATTCAAATTCCATTCCAACAGCTGGAGCGACAAACTCCTTCTTCCCTTCGGGTAACCCATTTTGAAGATCACACAATTCAGTTGCTTCACTTTCTATTTCCTTTAAACTCTGACCGTTGCATTTTCCCTCGGCCAAGTGTTCATTAGTAGGAGGAGCTTCTTTTTCTTCTTCTACTTCCATCTATTATCGTATGCAAAAAAAAAAAAAAAAAAACGAAAAGCTCGTACTTCAAACATGGTATTTAAATAGCCTTCAAAATAGTGGGCAAAAGGGAATAAAGGGAAAATGGAGAAAATAAAATGAACCCACGTCAAAGTTTAGTTCAGTAAGCAAACTATTGATTTTATCATCGCTTAAAAAAAGCTATAGATCATAATTGAGCTGAGAATGCCAATCGAATTAAGAGAAAGGAAAAGAAAAGAGCGAGAGACGTAAGGCTGACCTGGGTGTGTCAAGCACGGCGTCGTTCAGGTCGTGAATTGCTGATCTGAGCCTCAATTGGAGAAGAAGAAGGGTGTAACGGGGTAGATGGTGAGATCTGAAAAGAGAAGAAAGACGAAGTGGTCGGCTAAGGCCAAGTTTGAAGGACAAGAAGGGCAATTTGAGCAAAAAAAGAAAAAAGGGACGATCGAGGGTCTCACAGTTTTTCCTTTCCCCAAAATTTGAAAAAAATTCTATTCAAAAGAAATATTTACTAATTGATAAAATGAGAAAAAATAGTTTGCAGATGGAAAATAACAAAATTATGAAAATAGAAACTGTAAATCTGTTTTTATTCCAAATGAAACATTTACTATATATTTAGTTCGCAAAGAATAAAATTATTCGGTAAAAATAAAATTAAAAAAATGTTATGTAATTTGATTTGTCGAATAAAATAAAAAATATTATTATATTATTTAATTAGTTAAAATAATATTAACAATAAAAAAAATATTTTTAAAATAATTATTTTACCTTTAATTTTAATAAAAATATTTAAATTATAATATTATTAATATATACGAATATCATAAAATATTATTAATGTATAAAGGTATTTAAATAAGTTATACAAAGTAAAAGAAATTAAATATTTATTTTTTTAATATTTTTATAACATAATGAATAATATAAAGTAAAAAAATAAAAATAAAAAAATTATTTTTAAATATTTGTAAAACATAATATATAATACAAACTTTAATTAATTTTATTTTATTTAAAAATATTAAGAAATATATAATTTTTTAAAATTTTATTTTAAATAATATTTTAAATATATTATATGTAATATTTAATATTAAAAATATTATTTTAAATAAAAATATATAAAAAAATTTTTTTTTTTTTAGCATACTCTAAATAGTCTTTTTTTCATTTTCATCCTCTCTCTCTCTCTGAAGCTATAATTTGCTTCCCCTTTGTCTCTTAAATGCCAAATTATAGTTGTCAGAATCGTCAGGAAACCCAGATTCCGGCGACAAAAACCTAGAATACGATTGGCGATCGCTGTTGTTGCCATCGTTAGCCATCAGCCTCTAACCAAGAATTTACCCAGAATCCATCCGAACTTTCCTTTTAACGTCCTCTTTCGTATTTTTCAACTCCGATTTTTCCAAGAGTGGGTAGAAATGCCCAGATCTAGAAAAAAATTTTGCGACAAAAAAAACCCTATTTTCGCCTTCCTCCGTCACACCAAAAGCCACTAACTGTTGATATGCTTATCCTTTGATTGTCCTTTTCCTCCTCCCCAAATTTGAAACTCTAAAACCCTAAAAAATTTGATCAAACCAAAACCTTAGGAGAGAGAAAATCTCTCTCTTCCTTTTTTTTTTCATTCATTCTTGAGTTATTGTGACTTCCTTATTTCTTAAAGGAAGATTTTGGATTTTTTTTTTTTAGTTGTTTGGTATCTTTTTCGTACTTTCTCTCTCTTTCGGGGAACATCAGCGATTCCGACGTTGCTGCCGCTGCCTTACTCCAACGACGCCACACTCTCCTCATCCCTTCTCCCTTTCTCTTCCCCTCTTTTCTCATTTCTTTCTTCAGTGAACCCTCTCATTTCATAAGGGCCAAACGGGATTATTCTTTTACGGCCTAAACCTTGCGGAGCCAAGAATAGCAGGTGAACTTGTAATAAGGTTATAATTGCTATTTCATTAAATACTCATTGTGAATCAAACATTTGCATCAAATTTGGGGGCTGATTAATGGGGAATAGATTGGCTATTTGCTCAACCAAACGTACTATTAAGAGTTAAAGCATAGCAGAAGATACCGTGCTGGTATCGATCGATCGGTACACGATATTTTAAAATAAAATAAAATGATACTTATATCATATAGTTTTGAATTCGGAGTTGGTTCGTACCACTCATAATAACCTGTAATGATTTGTATAGGTTAATATTTGATTAGAATTAATCCATATTAATTAATATAAAATTTTAATATTTTAAATATATTTTTTTAATTTTTTATTTATTTAAATTTTTTAAATTAATTTTTAATTTTTTATCTCAAATATTATTTTTTATAATTATATTCAAAAATAAAATACGTTCAGATTATTAAACTTAAATAATAATAATTTATTATATTTTTTAAAAAATATTTTAATATTTTAAATAATTTTTTATTAAAAAATAATAATTTACATTTAAAAGTACAATCTTATTTCAGTGTATGCTTGAAAATGATGCGATCCAATGAAATGGCTTTAAATATGATCCGTCCAGTTGCCAAAGAACATTTTCATAGTTTCATTACATTAAGCCGTAGGTTTAAATGTTATGCAAAAGAAATATTTCTTAATCTTTGGAGAGAAGTTAGGTAATGCTCCAACCCAAAATATATAATTTTTTTTTATGAATAAAAAACAGTAATTGAAGTATAATTAAAAAAATGTTTAATAATATTAAAATATCAATATAAAATTTCTTAGTATTTTTTATATTTATTTTTAATTGGGTGGATATGTGCGTCAAAAGTGTGGACTTTTAGGGGGGAAAATGATATTAAATTATTTTTTAAATAAAAATTAAAATAAAATGTTTCGTACAAATATAAACTTAATTAAATATAATAAATATCAATTAACTATTAATTTTATGATAATAAAAGGAAAATTACAATTGTATTATTTAATTATAATCTAAATGTTAAATTTTATTTTAACTTTTGAGTTTATGTATTATTTTAATAAATTACATGCTATTAAAAATATTTGTTTCATACTTAGAAAAGAAATAATTGAAAGTGTAAAAGATATATATTTAATTAAATAAAATAATGCATTAGAAATAATTTAATGCATGAAAATCATATTCATGGTTAATTTTATTTTTTTAATTATAAGTTTTTAAAGATGAAAATTCAAAATTCACTCTTTGATACGGTTTAGAAAAAAAATCAAGAAAATCAAAAAATGATTCGCAGTGTGGTGTTCGATTCCGTTTCGATTCGGATTTTATTAAATTTGGTTTGGTTTCTGTTCGAATTTGAATGATATATATTCAGTTCAGTTTGGTTCACAAATTAAAAACTGAAATTATATGAACCAAATCAAATTTTACTTTTTATTTAATTTTTAATTAGTTTTTAATTTTTTATAAGATAAAACTAAATATTTTATTTTTAAATTATATAAAAAATTCTAAAATCCTTTAAAAATATTTTTTTAGACTTTTAAAAAATCAATAAACAAAATTGATAAAATTAAATTTAAATTGGTTCAGATTTATACGATTTTTTATTTGATTTAAATTCCGTCTTTAAAAATCTAAAATACTTTATCTTAATCATAAATTTTTTAAAAAATTAAATCGAACAGAAACATTAACACCTTGCTTTGCTCTTTGACATAAGTACAGGCATGTATACATGCAAGCATATATACATATGGTATACTTACCATTAATGTTTATAAATTAATTTTAATTTTTTTACTTTGTGTTTTTATTATATATAAATTATAATTAATTATATTTTTTAAAATATAAATATTTAAAGAAATAAAATAACATCATATAAATACAAGTATCTATTTTTCGAATTATTATTTCAAAATTTTTTATACCTTTTACTCAAAAACTAAATATACTATTCATAAATTAATAAAAAATTATTCTTATAATTAAATTTAACTTAAATAAATAGAATGAGTAGTCCAACCTTCCCCTTGTGTAGGTTATGCCAGAATGCTTTCTTCAGTCTCCTCAAAACGCCTCAAACCCTTTACTCTGCTTTCACCTATCCATCGACTCTTTTCCTCTGTTTCTCACTCTATATTCCCAAACGCCACTTCCCATTTCCACTCTCAATCCCCAAATCCCCTCCCAAACCAACTTAATGTTGACCACCAAACCGTCCGCGAAACCCTCTCTTGCTACTCCGACGACTGGAAGCGTGCGTTCGAGTTCTTCAACTGGGTCGAAACGGATTGCCAATTCACGCACACGACCGAAACCTTCAACAAGATGTTGGACATTTTGGGTAAGTATTTCGAGTTCGATCTTTCATGGGATTTGGTATGTAGAATGAAAAACAACCCTTGTTCGGTACCTAATCATGCCACCTTTCGCATCATGTTTAAGCGTTATATAACTGCTCATCTTGTTAATGAAGCTATAAGTACTTTTGATAGATTAGAGGAATTCAATTTGAAAGATGAAATTTCATTCTGTAACCTTGTTGATGCACTTTGTGAGTATAAGCATGTAATTGAGGCACAGGAATTTTGCTTTTCTGGTAAAAATAAGGGATTGGGTTTTAATGTGAATGATACTAAGATTCATAATATGATTCTTCGTGGGTGGTTTAAAATGGGGTGGTGGAGTAAATGTAGGGAATTTTGGGAAGAAATGGATAAGAAGGGTATTAAAAAAGATTTACATTCTTATTCTATTTATATGGATATAATGTGCAAGAGTGGGAAGCCGTGGAAGGCGGTGAAATTATATAAGGAGATGAAGAAAAAAGGGATGAAGTTGGATGTTGTGGCTTATAATACTGTTATTCGTGCTATTGGTGTTTCAGAAGGTGCGGATTTTGGTGTTGGGGTATTTAGAGAGATGAGGGATTTGGGTTGCGAGCCGAATGTTGTGACTTATAATACGGTCATAAAACTTTTGTTTGAGAATGGAAGAGTGAGGCAAGCTTATTCGGTGCTTAATCAAATGCTAAAGAATGATTGCGCGCCTGATGTGATTACATACCATTGTTTTTTTGGGTGCCTTGAGAAGCCGAGAGAGATTCTTAAGCTGTTTGATTTGATGATTAGGAATGGGGTTCAGCCAAGGATGGAAACATTTGTGATGCTTATGAGGAAATTTGGGAGATGGGGATTTCTTCGACCAGTTTTTGTGATTTGGAAGAAGATGGAAGAACTGGGAGGTAGCCCGAACGAGTTTGCTTACAATGCTCTGATTGATGCATTGGTTCAAAAGGGCATGATAGACATGGCTAGGAAGTATGATGAGGAAATGTTAGCCAAAGGGCTTTCATCTAAGCCAAGGGCTGAATTGGGAACAAAGCTGGTGCAAGAAGAACCTCATACCTAATAGTTGCCATGCTTATACATTACTTTGAAAATGAGGTTTCCACTGGAACTCTGTTCTCAGATGAAAGGAAATGGGTGTGTCAGTCTGGATTATGCTCAGGGGGGAAGTGCCTGTTAGATAAGGTGAAAAAGATTAACAAGTTTTTCTTGCGGGCTAGTGTTGGCTATAGTGGAACAGTTTATGGGCAGTGGTGTGGGATCCTCATGAAATTATGCTTGTGTTCCTTTTTCTAAGGGTGAACGAGGGCATGTGATCATGTTTTGCTAAGATGACTTGGGTTTCAGTGTCAAAGATATGTACGTATCAGACATAAGTATGCTCAAAAAATGTTGAGCATGAATACTTCAAGAAAAATAAAGAGTCGGAGCAACGTAAGCTAAGACTAAAGATTGCTGAATGCCCGGGAGAAAGTGCATGTGATGATGGTGCCTGCCCTAATTTGTCTAAGCTCTGAGAACAGCATGAATGAAGGTGGTTATAAGAATGGCTGATAGAAGATGGATCAGGAAAAGACTATTTTTACGCTAGAACAGTATCGTGTCTCAGCAACAACTCTAAATCTGGCAAAAAGATGGGGGTTTGCTATGGGATGATTTTAATATTAACTTGCGATTTTACGTGGTGATGATTTTAGATCACCATGAATGATTAAATCATTGCTTTGTGAGATGACCTGAATACCATTGAAAATGATGGAAAAGATATATCACCAAGAAGGATGACATTCAAAATTATTGTTGAAAAAATGTCCAAGGGTACACAGCAAAATACATTTACCATTTTTTTTCCGTCTTTATAAGCAAAGTTTCACTTTTTAATCATCTTAATTGCAAGATAATTTATGTGGTCTGAACCTTTAGTAACATGACATGTTAATAATTTTGAATTATATTTATTAAAATTGTTTAATGGCTTATAGTAATGGAAAATATATTATTAATTTATAAATTGTTAATTCTATAGAAATAAAGTTGTGGTTTCTTTTTAAAAAATAATGTTATTATTAATAATAAAATAATGGTAATGATCTTCTTACAATTCTAATTAGATCATCAAATACCAAAATTATATAGTTAAACCCAAGTTAACTCGATAATTGTTGGATGTGCAAAGGGTAAGCTTGGTTTTCATTTCTCTTTCCCTTTTTCATTTAATTCCCCAGCAACAGTTTTTTTGCTTTGTTGTTTACAAGTTCTCTCGGATTTGCAGAGGAAAGGGAGGATTCCTGCCCTCCCCCCCACCCTTTTGGCTGTTTTGCGGTTTCTTTTCTTCAAATAAATAAAATTGACATCTTTATTTATTAGTGGCAAAATATATTATTTGGGTAAGCAAAAGATAACGAGAATTTTGTAGATACAATAAATTTAGTTTATTATCCCATATATATTTTATTTAATTATAAATTGATTGGAGATATTTCAGATTTATAACAAATGAGATGGAAGTTATTGGGGATTAAAAAATTAAAATAAAAAATTACTCAAAAGAAAAAAAAAAAAAACCGACATTATATCTTCACAAGAAAATAAAAAAGAAAATTAATTACGTTTTATATCGTTAAGGATGGGTTAATCCAAGTACGTTTTTTATATCATCGAAGATATGTCTATTTAAGGGTAATTTAATATTTTCTCTGTGTCATGATTTTATTGAAATGAGATTATCTAAAACATAAGACCAAGTGTTTGGTATAAGGAGAAAATAGAGTCGAGTAGAGGAAAGTGAGTCCGAAGGGCGTGTGTCTGACTTATTCTCTTTGTACAATTATGGATTAATCTTATCTTAATACATACATACATTGCTTCCTCTTCCTATGCATGAGATGAGATGCTTATTCTGATCTGCCTTCATTTTGTTTGATCACACATTCTCTCCATCTTATTCCAATATATATATATATATATATATATATATATATATATCCATCTTTTAATGACTGGACCGGTTAAATAATTAATTATTTTCTTTAATTGTTAAATAAATAGTTGCTTAGTTACATACAAGTAAAAGCGTCGTTTTGCTATAATGCTTGCCGCTTGAAGGGAAGGTTGCAAGGGGGCCAGTCTGACAATAGTTTATATGTTAAGAGAACTCCCAACTCTTAACTCTCAATCCATATTATATATAACTTCAAAATATGTAAATAAACATTATATTTTATTGATAAATGTACTAACATTAAAAAAAAAAAAAATCAAATGATGTGAACTATTCAAGTCGAATATTACAGAGCTCAAACTCAATTTAACTCATTACTCAAATAACTCTACTTAATTCAACAATGAAAAAAATTGAATTTGACCTATTACTCTACTGCTCCTTTCAATGTGACAGCTTAAGAGTTGGGCTAGACAACAGCAACTGTTAAAGGCAATGAAACATTAACCCCAACCATAATCAAATTTTGGTACAAAGGTCAGAATTTCGAGAATGGAGAAAGCAGTTTCAGTTTCGAAGCTGAGATTCAAATATCAAACCTGCTGAATGTAGAACTCTTTATAATAGCTACATAAACTATCTGAGTCAATCTATGGGTTCAAACACAGTCAAATTTTAAATCAATAAAGAGAAACGGTAATAATCAACAAACCTTGAAGCAAGTTTCACAACAATTGAGTAAAACATCATTCTATTAAAAGACCATTAAACTAGATCAACAAAGTACCCCAAAGATGCAATTATCTATAGAATAATTACAGTTAATATCAGTTAAAAAATTTCCTGAAAAAGGAAATAAGGAAGAGAAGGGATGAGGGTTAGCCCCCAAGAATTTTTGGACAAAGGTAGGAACCTGCAAAGAAAAGAATCTGACTCTGTCGAATGTGTTAGGCGCTCTACACTACCCTCAGTACCTTCATTAGAGAAAATAGGCATCCGCATCAAGGTCAAGACTCAAGAAACGGTGAAGGAATTGACTTCACTACTTACAAGATATGGTGATGTGGAAAAAGAATATAGATATACATCTTCTCAGCTAATTCCACAAACGACTTCAGAACTTGAGTCATCCTCAATGGGAAGATTCAAATCTGGCAGCATAAAGGAAGTGTCGCAACTTACAACATCCTGTGCTTTAGAAGATCCATTTGGCATATATGGGTCGTTTTCGTTGCACCCAGCGCTTGTGGGATGTCGATCTACTTCCCTTCGCTGGGATAGATCTGAAATAGCATTCTTTGGTTCAACACATTCAATAATTGTTTCTGCTCCCTGATGTGATCGATAGTCAAGCTGTAGAAAGATACATGAGTAACAGTTAGATCTTATTCAGCAATTTATTTCCACACTTAGCTACTTACAAAGAGAAAACAACTCGAAAGATGGATACACTATAGGTTCATGTTTTAACTACTTATCATTAAAGCAACAATTTTAACCATCTCCTTATTATGGTTGTGTCCTCATAAATATTGTACAGCAACGACAAGTATATAAATTTTCAATTATCAAACCATTACAACAGCTATTTGAATAATTATGCCAAAATACAAACAGCCATAATAATCCAAACACATGAGAAAATGAGATTCGTTATTTTAGTATAACCATAAAGTCATAAAACCATGTACTACAATATAAACAAAAGTGATACTGGCAGACTGATTACTCTATGAAGCTTTGATCAGCTGTTAACATGATCTGCTATGTAATGCAAATCTATATGGAATATAAGAAAATAAAATGCTGAACCATGTTTAAGTATTGCCAATGACATTTGCACATAAACTTTTAAGTATGTCATCATCAGAGCCTAACAGCACACAGCATTCCCGTATATGTCCAAAACACAAGGCAACCGTGCAAAATTGCACATGCACTAACTTGCACAATTGTTGGAAGGAGAGAACTCTTTACCTTCATTCTCTTAGAGGTTTCATTTGTGGCTCTCTCTTTCTCAAGTTTGAGCTTTCTGCTCAAAGTTTCTTTTGTGGTTCTCAGATTCTCAAATTTGAGCTTGACCATTTCCAATTCCTGCTCAATGAGCATAATGGAAAACATTAAAACATATATATGTAGATATTTTAAAATGTAAGTAAATAGATATAAAGGGGAGCATAAAAAACTGTCATAAGATGTTAAAGAACCTACATTCTTCAAGCTCTTATTTTCCTTTAAGTATGAATTCATCTCCTCTTTAAGTTCAGCTAATGTCTGCACACAACCACAAATTAAAACCATCAGAAACAAATATAGCATTAGAATCATTCATTACAAGGAGAAAGGATAAAAAAGGAAAAGAGGATTCTGAAATCTAAGAGACTTTGTTCTCTTTGTGAATATGTCCTTACCTATAGATTCAACTACATTAATCTATTTTCAAGCAATTAGAGTAGAATTGGGTCTCCAAAATTACTTCTATTGCCATCAAGGAAAACATCAAAATGCTAAATATGAATATTTCAACTTGGAAAGAATTTAATACTAGAAATGCCATGATAAAACCGTAAACATGCCACATTTGTCACATTCTTTACGACAATTTTTCTTTAACAGTAACATGACAAATATATCATGCAGTCAATTGCGGTGCATAGAAGAAAAGGTCAGAAAAAAAATTTATGACTACAAAAGGTAGCCAAGGCCCCTCAAGCCTATTGTTCAATGTATGTTTTCACTAGACCAGGTCATAATGTTGAAAGTTTTTACCTTTTTCCTTCTAGGCCTCTTAGGAGGAGTTGTCTCGTTTGCAGCGGCAACCTGAATAAATCACACGTGGGTGAGCACATAGTAGTCAATAATATTATTCCTCAATAATTTATTTAATTAGATCAATTCAGGAAGGGGGAAATTTATGTCAAAAGCAAGGTATAGAAGAACAATTGGAGCTCCCCTTAAAAATCATACAGTAGTACACCAGCTGAAATTCTTCTTTTGCAAATGAAAATACCCTATAAAGCATACGAGACAAACGTTTTCGGTTTTGTATAAACCATTTGAAAGCACTTGAAACACGTTGCAGCATGCATGATAAAGTTTCCAAAAATAAATCATTTTCAGAAAGAAAATCCAAAAACTCGGCAAAGATGGAGGAAATATACCAGAAGAGGAACATTCCTAGGAAAGTTCCTCATCCACCAAAACTAAAGTCTGTTTTGCCAAAAAAACAGCAACTGGCGTCGGTTTACATTTGTCCAAATACAACCATAGACCGGCATGTAGAAAAACCAATAACCTGCTGCCACTTCAATAACCCCCCAAAAAAAAAATCACATGGGATCCTCGTGACCGACTGCCTTTCGGCCTTTACCACGTGCATTCAAAACTTGACCCATTCAAAAGAATCAAAACCATAAGAAGCCCCTTGGCCAATAAAAAAGGAACCATAAGAATCCGCCCACCCAAATCAAATGTAAAAACTAAAACCGTATCACCCGAAGTTCCCGACCCTAGACTTTTGGACCTCTATCCACAGCTTTTTCTTTTTTTTTTTTCAAAGTATATAAAATAAAATTTTATAAATATGAAAACCCAAAAATTTAATTTTCATGAAAATAACATTCAATAAATATAAACTTCAAATCTTAACATATGCCATCTAATTTTTTACATCTCTAACCTATGGCCTTGTGTATTAAAAAAAAAAGAAAATTGGAAATATAATTGTCAGGGTTTGGTAAAACAAATAACCAACAAGAAGTCAGCTTACGCCATAAATTTGGTAACAAAATGGTCCCACTATAATGAACTTGTAACACAAAATAATAGTCCCTCACTCTTGCACCTAAAACAGGTATTTGTCTTCATGTTTGCCACAATGGGTTTTTATCTTCTTCTTTTTTTTTTAAGTTGCAATTGATTACTTCTTCTACGTGAAACATTAATTTGCCTAAAGAGTTCACCTTTTTGGATCCCAGCCAGCCCGAACCCTAAGCTCCTATTTCAGCAGAGCAATCACCGCCCAATCAATAAATATTTTTCCCTACAAAAAGGTTTTGTTTTTGTGGATCATGTTTTATTTTGTGATGACACGTGAGAGGTATAAGAGGAAAAGTCTGGGTGTACCCACACCGAATCCTTCCCCCTTTGATGAAAATTGAAGACACCCAAAAAGAAACGCATTAAAAGCAACATAGCCACTAACAACACTACAGTACACCAAATTATATTTTGCCACAAAAACACGCCACCGATTATTCAGGCCATCATTTTATATTTTGACCACTTTGCCCCTTGGGAACTCAAGGAAGTTTGACTATTCTTGTTGATAGTTTCGTCATTTTAAATGCACCCATTGGAGGTTTAGACTCGACATGGGACTTCGATGTTGGGTTAATGGGGGGATAACAGGAAGATACCTGAATGACGAAAATGCCCATTAAGGAAAGGGTGTTTTAGACTTTTTAAGAAATAAACATGACACGTTGAGCATTGTAAGAGTGATGAAAGTAAAGGGCAAAAAAAACGTGACTCTCCATTCGTTGAAAGGAAGTCACCAAAACTTCTCCTCGAAGAATAAAACAAATTATTTTTTTCTAAAAGGAAAAAAAAAGAAGGAAAGTCATAAGTTTAAAAGGAAAGGGCATTTCGGTCAATGGAATCTCATTAAAAACGCCGGCATCAGAAGGTAGAGAAACATTAGTGTCATTGGAGATTCACGAGAAATGACCATGAAAGAAATCGTCATTTTAAGAATCATATTAAAACATAAAAGGAAATGAAACTCCGAAAAGAAATGACGCCGAAACGAGAGTCTAGCTGACAAGTGTCTAAACCAGATACACCTAAAACGACGTAAATTTTGCACTTTACTAAGGGCAATTCCGTAAAAGAAAAAGGAAAACGGCGACAACAAGAAAAACCGCAACTGAAAAGACCGAGTCAATCACACGACTCACTGAGTCGAAAAGAAAAGATAACACGTAAACGAACCTTAGATCTAGCATTTTCCCCTGTCTTCCGAGAAGGACGGCTAGACTCCTCGGAGCCGTCAGCACCACCGCCTCCACTAACAGATGTACCACCGCTCCAAGAAAGCGGCGTGGTGGGGCTGGCTCCTGCTGGCTCGCCTTTCTTCCTAAGCACCTGCTTAGACCGACGTTGACGGACACTCCAAGCGAGACGGGAGGCCGGAGAGGCACTGTGGCTCTTCGCTGAAAGGTTCGGCGGCGGTGGGCCTGGCGGAGACTCCCCTTGGACAAGGCTCAGTAACACCTCTGCCACCAACATGGCATCGGTCATCGCTTCTTTGACCCACTCTTCTTCACTCATACTTCAACTTGGTTTAGTTCAAAAAAAAAGTTAAAAACAAAAGCAAAGAAAGAAAAGAAGAAAGATGGTGGCAAAGAAGAGAGAATGAGAATGATGAAGGGGTTTTAACTTTTATATTTTATTTTATATATGTAAGAGAATGAGAAGAAGAGATGCTTTGTTTGTTGACAATCTTTGCTTTTATTTTCTTGTTATTTTGTTCTCTTTTGGGGAGTTGGGGTTTGGTCGCAACTCGTAAAGTATGCGGATCGATTTTTTTTTTGTTTTTTTTTAAATATGTAAAATATTTTTGAGATGGGGCCAATATGACACGTGGCAGAGACAGTCCATAGGGTGAGGTTTTGTGTTTGTGCTTCTTGTGCAGGATCGGTTAGAGACCCGACTGAGAGAGAGGGAGATGTAAAGGTCAAAGACTCGAAACTAAAAGGCTTCAATAGTGATGATGGTCCCAAATGCCCTCGCGTGGAAGGCACGTGCAATGGAGCAGACCGCTTACATTTATTTTTAAAGATAAAATAAAAAAATTCACTGATTATATTAATTTTTATTTTTTAATCATAATTTTTAAAAATTATAATCATCATTTAAAATATATTTAATTTACAAAAATAAAATAAATATTTAATTAAAACGAAATAAATAAAAATAGATATTATATTATTAAATTAATTGAATGAAATACGACAAAAATAATATTATATTATTTAATTGATTAAAATAATATTAAAAGTAAGTAAGAAATAAATTTAAAATGACAATTTTGCCCTTAACTAAATTAATAATTTTTTAAAATATCATATATGATGTATATTACAAAAATTTAAGTAAATTATATTAAATAATAAATTAAAAAATTAAAAAATAATTTTTTAAAAAACATTTTAATAAAAATGAATATCTAAAAGTATTTTAATAAAATAAAAAAATTATATTGAAAATAGTACTTTAAAAATATAATTTACAAAATAATATTTATAATTATATTTCAAACATCATATTCATCATTAAATAATATTTAAATATAAAAATTGTATTATATAATTTTTATATATTTTAGAATTTATAAATTATTTTATATTTAAAAATATATTGAATTGTATTTAAGATGTATTAAAATATTTTTATTTTTCTTTAGACATCATATTTAATATTAAATAATAATATTTAAATAAAAGAATTATATTTATACAATTTTTTATTTTTTAATTTATAAATAATTTTTATATTAAAATTATTTCATTTTTTCTAACCTATGAATACTTTTTCTCTCTCTCCTCCCTATTTATAATACTTTTTCTCTCAACTCCCTCTTTATCTTCTCCTAATCTCTCTCTCTCATCAAATACAAAACCTAAAGCCACCTCTGTTTTCCAAATTTCGGTGATGTGTCATCGTGGCCGCTATTGGCGGCTGCAGTCCATCCTCGACCGCTAACCTAGAATTCATCAAAAATCCATTGACAGCTTCGTCTAGACCTCTTTTTTCATATTCAACCATTTGTTTTTGTCAAAAAAAAAATTGAAAAACCTAAATCCACAAAATTTTTTAGGAGCTTCCAACCCTATTTCATTGCCTTCAACCACTCTAACGACCATTTTCTTCAGGTATGTTCTTCTTCGTTGTACTATCTTCATCCTCCCTAAATTTCAAGCCTTAACCCATCATAATCTGAAACCCTCTTTTCTATCTCTCAAACCTTACTTTCTCTCTCATATTTTTTTCTGGTATGTTCCTCAACACGAGTATATGGCCTTGTTTTTTTCTTTTTTTCTATGTAAATAATATGTTGATGGTTGTTTTAGTTATTTAGGGCAAAAAAAAAAGAAGGAAAAGAAATGCTACTCCATGAAAGGCTGGAATAGCAATTCTTTAGGGTGGCTGCTGAATGGCCATTACAGGAGGAGGAGGAGGAGGAATAAGGCCTGCATTGCTATTCTGTGAAATTGGTTATTCGGTGAACCAAACCACCGATTCACTGTTCATCACTGCCACACATGATATTAATATTTTATTTTCATCTATAATTTTAAAAAATTACACTTATAATTTTTAAACTTCGATTAACATTTCACTTTTATCGTAACTTTTTAATGTTTATTGTATTAATACCTACAATCTTTTAATAAATTTAGCTGTACATCCATCTAAAGTTAAAAATTTATAGAATATTCAAATAAATATTTATGATCAAATCATATGACAAGATGCATAAGTGTTAAGGTTTACGAAAGGAAGTTAAGCTCATGTATATCAATTATTTTTTACGTTTTAAAAAAATAACATATTTATTTTATTTAAATAATTTTTATTTTTGTAAAAAATTTTGAAAAATGATATTAATAATTTAATGAAGATGAAAATTTGTATAAAAAAACAAAGTTTAAAGGCATTAAACTATATAATTTTTAAAAGAAATAATGTTTTTGAAAGATCAAAAATAATTTTTATGATATATGTGCTCTATATATGACATTTTTTTTAGAATAGAATCAATCTTTAGGTTAAAAAAATGAACAAATTTGAGAGAAATAAAAACAAATATGAGTTCTTTTATATATAATTGAAAGAAATTGATTGCAAATATTAATTAAAAAAAAACAGTTGTTAAGTCTCCATTGAGTCTTAAAAGAAATAAGTTCTATTTTAACAACATTAAGCATATTAAATGTAAAACATATGTATATTACATAATTTTTTTAAAAAACATAAAAGTTAATTGATACACATGTAATTAATAAAAATTAGTATATAGATTTTATCATGTGTGCATAATGCCATGTGGCTACATCGATATATATATATATATATATTTACTTTTCACTAAAAATTGGAAGAATGATGAAATTTTTTAAAAGGTTGTAGATGATAAATATAATTTTTAAAAGTTATGAATGAATAAATATAAATTTTAGTAGTTATTGATGAAAATGGAATATTAGTAAAATTGCATATGCTAAAGATAACATTTAAAAATCATTGATAAAAATGAAACATCTATAAAAAGTTACGAATTATTAATGAATTTTACTCTAATTAAAAAATAATAGTTATTTAAATATAATTCTATACTATCATTAAAGTCAATGATTAAGTTTGATACTATAAGTCACGTGATACCGATTCAATGAAAGAAATACAGTAAAACTGATCAAAAGTATAAAATCAACAAAATTAAATAAGGCTAATTATATAATTTAATATTTCATATAATTTCATTTATAAAAAGTGACCTATTTATTTAGAAAAAAAAAAAAGTCACTCTCTTTTAAATGATATCCACTTAAAAAAACTATTCCTTTTTACCACTTCTCTAAAGAAAACTATCAACTTTAAAAAAATTACACTTTTTTTTTATATTTAATTTTCTTAAATACAATTTATTTACCATTTCAAAATATATATTTTTCACACAATAACTGTTTAGAATTCTAGCAATAAATAAAAATCATATTAGTGTTATAGGTCAAAGAAATTTGTATAATGGCGGAAAAGCAGAAATTAGTTACCATATACAAATGAATGGTAGTGTGCTCAATTGAGTTTGGTTGGAGGTAATTGATTATTTACAAAATATTAAAATTAAAATTTATCAAAAGATAAATTTTGGGTTTAAAAAAATATAAAAAATAGATTAAAGTCGGGAATATGGTTACGAATGAAAAAGTATTAACATTTACTTGTGTGTTTATTAAAAAATGAGATAAATTAATCATGATTTATTTTCTTAGTTTGCTAAAAAAAAGTTTTAGTTTCAATATTTAAAATTAATTTTCCGTAGTTCTCATTATTTTCAAAAATTACATTTAAAAATGTCACTTATTTAGTAATAAAATGAGAACCTTTGTTACCGTAAAATCCCTATGTTCTCCAACAATTTGGCGAATTAAAAAAAAATCATTTAAAGATTCCGTGTTGTTCCTTAAAAAGAAGTGATATTCGTTTGAAAAAATTAAAAAAATAATAATTTGATATACTGTCGGTAGAGTTAAAAAACTCTCGAGTAGTGTTGGCAATATGCCACATATTAAGAAAATAAAAAAAAATTAAAAAATAGTGTCATTCAATAACATTGTTTATCATGCCATTAATACTGTTTATAAAATTTTTTTAATTTTACTGGTAGTATATAAAATAATTTTCTTAAATAAAATCCCTAAATTCAGTTCAATCCTCCCTATTTGATGTCAACAAACAAACAAAAATTACCGTAGCACATCTTCTTTTGTTCCAAAACAGCACCAATACGGATTCGATAACAATTGAAGTTGGCTAAACTTGTCCTAATTCCTATTATCCCATAATTTTTGTTTCCTGTTAAAGGGGTTAATTTAGTTTTGAAGTAACTACAGAAGTTTGTTTACCTGTTGAAAATAGAGTTTCAAAAGTGAGATTTGGACTGGACTTCCAATTACTGCGACAACAACTTTTTCAAGAAATCTTTCCATGGCAGCTGATATGACAACCTTTGCTATGGTTCACTAAAATCACCCTATCCTTTAGTTGGAGAGACGCCATGAAGTCCATCGAACGTTCAAAGTAATCAGAAATCAAGTGAATCTCATGAAGTTGCTTCGGATGAATCCAGAAGCAAGCCATGGTCATTGCTGTAAACGTGTGGCCCATTGATTTGAGCTTTAGTTGCCACCTCATTACCAACACAATGCTCCACTTTAAACCTAACTTCAATCGCCCCAAAAATTAGATGTTTGCTTCTTTTTTTTTTTTTTTTCTTTTGGTTTTTGTTGTTGGGGTTTGCTATTGAACTGAGGTTGCCAACGGGCTGTAGTTTTGCAGGGGTTTTTAATTCAAATGGGTTTGATTTTTAGTTTGGCAATTGAGATTGTTGGTGGCTGCGGAAAATGAATGCTTCTGGCAACTGTGAATGGTAGAAAATGGTGTTTAGGTGTTTAGCGACGGTGATGGATAGTATAGATTTGGATATCCATAGTTATTTGATTTATTTTTTGTGAATTTAAGAATTTGAAATTCAGATATTATAATTATTATCTATAACGGATTCGAAGCAGATACGAATATAATATTCAGGATATCCATTATCTAAAGTAACAATACATATGCAAATACTGGATTCGGATATCTGAATCCATTTTTTCAAAATTTTAAAAAATTATGCTTCAAGAGGCAAACCTTGATTTATTGAATTCGAAATTTTTTTGTGAATTTGGATATGCAAAGGGTAATTTTTTTTATTTAAATTAGAATTTGAATATTAATGTGTGGATTTAACGTGAATAATAAGTAAATTCGAAATTTAAAATAACTTTACGTATTCAAATTTAAATATTACAAAAATTATAAATATTCGATCTGCTATCATCCATGCGGGGTTTACTATTTGGGCTGAGTGTTTGACGACGATGTAAATGGAGAATGATGATGATCAATTTGTGATTTAAATAAATAAAAAAATTCCATTGTTCTTCATATCCCAAAAGTTGTTTCCTTTGTTCTTCAAATTTAAATATGGCTTCTTCATTTCGGGGATTTAAGTTTATTTTTTTTTAATTTTTATTTTATTTTTCAACTATCATATGTGCATATCTTTCAAATGTTAAAAAGTCATTAATGGACTCAATTTAGAAAGGTTACATCCTTAATAAAATCAAACTAAAAAAAATTAACTTTGATCTATTATACTTAATTTTAAATTAAGCATTCAACTTACTATAATATTACATATATATATATTTTTATATGATATAAATTATATAATATATAAAAAATTATATTATATAATTAAAAATAATTTTTTGAGCTTTGAATGTTAAAACTCCAGTCCAATCCAAATAATTATTTTTTTCAAAGCCATCTTTTAATATGATAATTTTTTATCCAAATATTTTTAACTATTATACAGATAGCTTGTCTCTATCAACATTATACCTATTTATAAGTCGGATCGAATCGTAACTTGAAAAAATTTTAAAATTCAAGTCCAGACCCGAATTTGACCTAGCCTTATTTGATTGCTTGAAATTACTGTTTAAATATATTAAAATATTTAAAAACCATTTGATATTAATATTTTTATATTTTTATAATTAAATTTAAATAAAATTATTTTTTAATATATAAATAGCGAACTTGATCTTATTAATCCAAATTATAAGAAATCATACCTAAACTTGACTTAAACCAAATATATCAAATCATAGTTCTATATATAAGCTTATATTTTGGAGTGCATTAGGTGAATAGGATGGATTTGTTATGTAACTTATGTTAACGAGTCTTAAATGAAAACGAAATAATTGAAACCTGCCTTCAACGAAATATCTCAATTATTACAACTTTGAAAGAAATTCCTTTCTCGTCATCTCTCTTAAATAAATTAGATAACCGAATAAAGCTAATTGATTTGGTAGATTCAGTCTTTTATCTGATAATGTCAGCATCTTGGGCTAGGACTAAGCAGGAATGGAAATGTCAAGGTCAAAAGTTCTTTCAGCATATTTATATTATAATTTTATTTTAATCGTATTTAAGTAATTATATATTTTATAATTTTAATATATTTTTATTATATTTATATTATATAATTATGTCAATTACAAGAATTTTGGAAGAAATTTCTTTTTCTTGGAAATGTCAGGACTGGAGACGTTGGTGAAGAAGGAGGGAAATGTCAAAGGTCAAAAGAAGTCTGTTGGAATGGTCAGCGAAACACCGATATAAATTTGATGAGATGTCTGAGATGATAAAGGCAGGATTTCAAGGTTTCAATTTACCTTTCCTCACAAACAAATCCTGAAACCTAATTTTTATATCAACACAAAGATTTTTCAACAAAATCTACCATCAAAATCTTGTAAAAAGCCAGCTTCAGATTTCACCCCCACAAAAAAGGAAGTCGCCTCAAAGGAAAGTGATGAAAGCAAATAGCCTTCTATCAACAGCAGCCTCCATTGCAGCCACAGCAATGGTGATTCGGACCATTGCCAATGATTTCATCCCAGGAGAAATCATGGACTAGTTTTCCGTCATCTTACACGATCTATTTCGCCATTTTTTATCTTCTCAGCTGACGATTGTTATCGAAGAATTCAGGGGGCTTGCTGTAAACCAAGTGTTCGAAGCTGCTCATGTTTACTTGGGCAGCAAAACAACCACGCCATCATCAATACAAAGAATAAAGATCGGCAAAAGTGAGAAGGAAAACAAATTAGCCCTATCCATGGATCGAGATGGAATATTGGTTGATGTTTACGAAAATGTGGAGATGAAGTGGAAACTCGTTTGTGCGCAAGTTGAATCAGCACCATTTCGGAACCAGAATCTTGGTGATCTTAATGCATCATTAAGGTCAGAAGTACGACAATATGAACTAAGTTTTCAGAAGAAAAACAAAGATATGGTGCTGGATTCGTACTTGCCGTACATTTTAGAACGAGCGAGATTGATCAAAGAAGAGAATAAAACGATGAATCTCTACAATGCTGTTTATGGAAGATGGGATGTGAACGAGGTCAAACTTGAACACCCAATGACGTTCAAGACACTGGCTATGGATTCGGAGCTGAAAAGGGCAGTAATGAAGGATCTCGAAAACTTTACAAATGGGGAAGACTACTACAAAAGAGTCGGGAAAGCTTGGAAACGTGGGTATTTGCTGTATGGTCCTCCAGGGACAGGCAAAACAAGCTTGATCGCAGCAATGGCTAATCACTTGAAATTTGACATCTACGACTTGGATCTTACTGATGTCCAAACTAACTCAGATCTTCGAAGTTTGTTGCTTACCATGCCTAGCCGATCCATTCTAGTCGTTGAAGATATCGATTGCTCGATCAAGCTAGAAAATCGAGAATCGGAGAACGAACCTCGTAGAAATCGAGGTGACAACGAGGTTAGTACAAAATATAAACACGTGCTCAGCTCTTGTATTCCCAGAACTTTTCATTTTTCCGACTACATCTCAATGTTTAACTGATTGCTTTTGACATATACTGTGTTTGGGAGCAGGTGACACTGTCTGGACTGTTGAATTTCATCGATGGGCTATGGTCATGCTGTGGTGAGCAACGCATCATAATCTTCACAACCAATCATAAAGAACGATTAGATCCAGCATTGCTGAGACCTGGTCGGATGGACATGCATATTCACATGTCCTACTGCAATTCATCCGTCTTCAAGCAACTTGCTTTTAACTACTTCGGGGTTAGCGATCATGTCGTTTTCCGGCAGATCGAAAGGCTGCTGGAGGAAGTGAACGTCAGCCCTGCGGAAGTTGCTGGGGAGTTGATGAAGAACAACTCCAATGCTGAGGCTGCCTTTCAAGGCTTACTCAATTTCCTACATGAAAAGCAAACGAAAAACAATTGAGTAAATTACAAAAAATGAAGAACAACAGCTAATCCTTCATTCACCATTGTTACAAATTCAAATTTTTTTTGGAATAAGATCAACACCCTTTGATCGAAAAGGGTAATCGGCATCAGTTGAGTTGGCGTTCATATATATATATATATATATTGAAGTTAATTACATGCGAAATTTGAGGACACTTTTCGGAATTGTTCTTTGTAAGATCATTCATCAATCATCTGAACTAAGTTACGATGATAGCAAATTTATACTTGCTTTGAGTTAAATTCAAGTTATTAATTTTACACATCAGATAATTCTCCATTAATTCCGACTATGGAAGATAACGATTTTGAGAAAAAAAAATATTTTAAAAAAAATCAAATCAAATCATATTATCAATCGAATCGATTTTATTTGAATTTCTTCGTTTAGGCTCGATTGATTAGTTTTTAATATTTTAAAATTTTTTTAATGTTTCTTAGATTTTTAATTAATTTAAAAATTAATATTTATTTTTATATTATAAATAATAAAACTAATTAAAAAAATATCGATTCATTTCAAACAATTATGATTTTTATTTTTGAACTGAATCAAACCAAGAGGACACAATGCTGCTTAAAACAAAATGAAATTAAATTCAATAAATTCGAATAATGCAATTGCACCCAAAAGGCCGAAATGAGAGCCGGTGCAGTCTAAAACCCAACCCTTAGCTAAACCCCGGTCACTTTCTCCATCTGATCTCTCCCCAAAACCGTAACAGCGGCTCTCTTCCGGGTTCCAATCTCCCATGGCTATGGCTCTCCATCTCGCCAGACCCAAACACAGATCCCTCACCAACTCTTCTCTTCTCCACCTTTTCTATACTTCTTCGAATGACCCAAACAACGGAAACGCCACTACCGAAGATAACTACTCCAGCAATGGTAATCCTCCTTCAGTCCCTTCTTACTTCAGCGATGTCAAAGCAAGCCTTAAACAACAACAACAACAACACCAAGAAAAGCCCTGGAACCCCACGAATCCTTCGGCTTCCACTTCCAAACCCATCTCTATGAGTGCTTCCTTGCAGGAAATCCGCAAGAATCTCTCCGAGTTCCGCCGACGGTCCGCCGTTCCTCCTCCCAGTGAATCCTCTGCTACGCCTTCACATTCACAGCCCCGTGTTTCATTCCAAGAATTATACAAAAGAAACGTCTTAGGAAAACGAGGGGAGTCCGATGAAAGCCCTGGCGAAAAATTGTCGTTTGATGCTATAAGGAATAGTCTACGGCAATTGAGATCGAATTCTGGGGCGAACAATGTGGAGAGAAATACAGGGTCTTTTTTGTCTCTGTCTGAATTTAAGAATAGTTTAAAGTTGAAGCCTTCGGGTGGCAATGTAGACTCCTCGGTGATTGGTGGATCGTCGCGCGAGCTGCCAATGTCGGTTTTCGGGAAGGAGTTAAAGGAGAGGACGAAGGCTGGAGAGGCTGCGATGAAGACAGAGTTTGTTAAGATGTATGGTCATGCGGAGTTGGGGCAGAAGTTGAAGCAGTTGCGGCCGGAGACGAAGGGAAAGGAAGGATGGTTTTCCCTGCAGGAGTTGAATGAAAGGCTGATGAAGTTGAGGGAGATAGAGGTGAAGGATGCTGGTGGGGTTTGGTTTAATGGTTTGAGGGAGAGCTTGTCGAAGTTGAAGATGGCTGAGGATGAGAAACAGAAAAAAGGCTCCGGTAAGTTTTTTCAACTTACGAATTTCTTATATGTTACTCCAATTAGCGTAATGTATTTTTGCATTGTTTTAATGGATTGATGATTTTTAAAAAGTAAAGAATTTGTACTCGAATATCAACGAGGTGAAAGGGGGAAATCATTGAGTTCTATTCTCAATAATGTGAATGAATGTAAGGTATGGGTAAAAGGAATCATAAAATGGAACTCTAGGGGTTGTTATGAGACCTGAATGAAAAAGAACATAAATGTTAAAGGCCTCTTCTTGATAGAAGTTCCGACTCCGAGTGTGGAGGACTCAAGGAAGAATTCGTGCTGTTTTTTAGTTATGAACACTTTATTGAGGTTGATAGAAAATAATATGGCTTGTATTTTTTTGCCTTTAAATAGGCAGGCACTAATTCTCTAAACCTTTTTTTAAAGGATAAAACGTCAAACAAAAACCTTTCTAGTTTTACCAATCAAGCTATAGGATGGGTTTTATTGTTGATTTTTGGTGTTTCACCAAAAGTTTATTGCGTGTTTTAAACCAGATGGCTGTGGCAACAGTTTCGCTAAAGTTGAAATAAGAGCGGGGTCACTCATTAGATTAGTGCTTCCCTTTGATCTGTCATGGATTAGGGGAGAATGGTAGTTTGAATTTCCTGGAAATTCTTTTGTTTCTGTGGGGTTCAGAACTAAGAGCTATAATGGTAAATCTTTGATCTGGCTCAATCAGTGGAATTATTTACTCTCTGTTTATTTCCTGGGTCTGAAATCTGACTGAGGGAAATAGGGTTGTGCAAGTGCAACTTAGGAATTCAGTTCAAGTGTCTATTGTCTTAAGTTTACTGGTTTCTTTCTGAAGGAAAAATTACTTTAAATATTCTCTTCTTGTCTAAAGATTTTCTTTTCTCTGGGCTGTGTAATCTGACAGATTTCATGTGATGGAATATTGCCTGAACTGAATGATCATGCGTGATATCCTATGTGGACTGAAAGAAGCTATGTCTAATATTATATAATATGTTGATCTCTTTTTGTTTCAGTCCTGGTAATTGATATCTTGGACCCCTTGGGTAGAACTCCAAATTTTATGTTGAAGCCTCCAAAGGAGCAATTAGTTGAAGAGGCAAGTTTTTATCTTTTCCCCCCTTCTCTTCTTGTGTCCTTTACTGATTGATAGTTAAAGTTGAGTCTTTTTTGCGCCTTTAAAGAGTGGTGCAATTTATGCTACAAAGTACGCCAAATTTTCTTTCTTTTGTTGGCCAATATGCTTGATTTCCTTATGGTCCCATATTTGTTGTTGAATGCTCAAACATTGACAATAGAGAGTTGATCTATCCCCCCCTTTTATTAGTATAAAGTTGCAGTAAAAAAAATAAAAAATAAAACTAAAGGAGATTAAAGAGAACCTCAATCAGGTGGGGCTTTTCTTTTTTGCGCCTGTTGCCTTACAAAAACACCCTTCTAGACGAACTAGGCATGTGCCTCATCAAATGTGCTTTGCCCAAAAGGGTTTCGGGTGCTTTTTGTTGTGCGCTAAGGCGCACACCTTAACAAAATTGTTAAAATCATTGATATTTAAGCTCTAATACTTTTAGAATGCTTTTGCAGTATTTCCATCCAGATAACATGTCTTCTATTGAAAAACTGAAAATTGAGCTTGCAAAAGTTAGAGATGAATTTAAGATGTCAGAGTCAGATTGTGGATCTGCACGTGTTCAAGGTGAAGTGTACTAATTTTATTTAGTAGTATATTTAACCATCCAGGCACCAAGCATTCCCTCATTTTTATTGTGCCATAGATTATAATATATTTTCTTCATTTTTACATGCATGTGTCACGGGGCGATTAACCTCTTCCCAAAAGACATGTCTGATAGGACGTGCAGCACACCTGCTTATATGCCCAAAGACCTTACCTTTCATATCCGATGTGGGATTAATGGACCCTGTCTACTTCTTTAGAGCGCTCGGCGTGACATTCTCCCCCACCCAATCTCGTGACGCCCCCGTCACGGGCTTCTCTATCATTTCTGCCTACCCTACCCTTAAGGTATTTGGCGTGGAGTCACGGTTGGTCCACCCTGCCTACCCCACCCGTTGGGGCGCTCGACGTGAAATCGGATGGTCAAGGGTTGGCTTTGATACCACTTGTCACGGGACCATTACCTTCTTCCCAAAAGACATGCCTAATAGGATGTGCAGCGCACCCGCTTATATGCCCAAAGACCTTCCCTTTCATATCCGATGTGGGATTAATGCACTCTGCCTACTTCTTTAGAGTGCTCGGCGTGACACATGCTTGTAGCTACTTTATCTGAATTTTCCTCCGATTTTTTTGTTGACCAGTGGAAATCCTTGTATTTATCATATTCAATTAGTTAACCAGTGTAAAGCCTTATTGTTTCTCCAATTGTCACTTTTTGATATTGTATGATGGATAATAAGAGAAAATTGAAAATAATAGTTAGCATAGATATACCATGCAAGAAGATGTTATCATCTATTGCAGACTGTGATTGCTGAGAAGATAGAGAATTTTTGAAGTGTTAGGGACCACACAGTAGTCCTTTCTGGGATGCCTTGCTGTAGAATTTAACTTTTGAGGTCTTTCTAAAAGTTTGGTAGATAAGAAATGAAAATTTGTTAGGGGATTTTTTTTCCCTCTAAATGAACTCCCTGTTCTGATCTTTTAGACCCTTAACAGCCTTGACAATAGTGGACTGATAAAGGCTATCCAGAGCATTTTTGGAGTTCTGATTGTGGGGAAATCAGAGGGGAAAAGTAAATATCCTTCCAGCTCCAAATCTTTTGTGTATTTTTCTTTCCAGCCTTTGATTAAGGCTTTGATGCTTAGAGGAGTTGCTACAGCATTATAGATTACAAGTTTACTCTGCATTGACATGTTTACAGCTCCGTGGGAATACTTGTTTGTTATTTGTTTCCTTCTGTATGGTAGTAAACTCATAAGTAATGGAGATTGGACAGTTAGATTAGTTTGCTATGCTATTTTGTTTTTCACCAATTGGATCACAGAAGGGTGATAGTGTGGAATTTTTCTCTGAGTTGGCAATTACTCAAAGATGTTGATTTTAAT
Organism: Adansonia rubrostipa; assembly: GCA_038381775.1. Lineage (NCBI taxonomy): Eukaryota > Viridiplantae > Streptophyta > Magnoliopsida > Malvales > Malvaceae > Adansonia > Adansonia rubrostipa. The sequence continues at coordinate 1,232,214 of JBBYHM010000024.1, read as the reverse complement.
ATTGTTGTACTGTTATTCATCATTATTGATGTTTTTTAGTCTAGTTGTTTGATGCCTTTCTGTGGTTTCCCTACAGTGGCACAACTCACAACCAAGATCAAGCACCTCTCATCAGTTTTGCATAAAAAGGTGACAACAGAAACTCAGACTCTCAGTATATTTAGGTGCTTTTTAATGCAATAATATGTCTTTTGCTATTTTTCTTCATTCTTTGTGGTTAAAATCTGACTTGGTTGCAATATAGATGTTTGAAGTGATGATGAGCGATCAGTGTGTTGTGGGCTTGTAGATTTTTTTCAGCCTGAACTCAGTGTTAAAAATAAAAAGGAAAGGAAGCCTGATCTCTTAAGATACATAAAAGAAAGGCTTCTACATTGATGTGAATAACTTTAGTATCATATTCTTCAATGAGCCTTACTTCTATCATTCACTGTTAAATGGATTATACTCCAATAGCACTTTTCCCATTATCGTTTTATCAATATCCTTCATGTCCTTCCCTTACCTTTAATTTTCTTTCTTTTTTTCCTGCGAAAAAGAAAAGGAGAAATACAAATATATTTCTATCAACGTTTTTATATATGTTGCCGTATAATTGAAATAATAAATTGTCCAATGCTTAGTCTAGTTTTTTGCATTCATTTGTTTGGAGATGTCGGATGTGTGGTTTAAAATGTGAGAGGTCTGAGTCCTTGCTAGATGAACTAATGATAATTGGCATGGAGAGACATAAAAAGAGCGATGCTTTTTTATTCGACTTGCTTTTGATTTGTATTGCATTTTCTTGCATTAATCATCGGCCACCAAATCTTGGATGTCGAAGTAGCCGATAAATACTGTATTATGAGATGTTACTATAATAACCTTTGGGGGGGGGTGTGGCTTTAGCAATCATATTCATACCCCCTAGGCAGGAGGAGGATTAGCATGGAAAAAGGTTGCACATTGTAGGTTGCATGACAGCAGCTTTGATGGAACTGGATGGAGTTCATTTGATTTTGTAGTTTTTACCTTTTAGTATATGACTGACTATTATGTGATGAGGGTTGCTAATGCTAATGCAAAATGGCATATTGTTATTGTCATTAGAACCAATGAAGCATGTCCTGGTGGTCAGTAACATACAAGACTTTTATATAATGTAATTTATTTATCATGTTTTTAATGTATTAATAATTATTGCATAGGATAAGCACTCAAAGAAGGGTCTTCAAGCAATGGTTCAGAAGAGGAAGAAGCTGTTAAAGTATCTGAGAAGAACAGACTGGGATTCCTACTACCTTGTTCTCTCAAAACTTGGTCTCAGGGATAATCCTGATTTCAAGAACTAACCGATGTAGGTAAAAATATGTTTTCTTTCACAAACATAACGATAGAGCAGATCACAACGGTTGGTTGGTGAACCGAACTTGATCCATTGCTTGACATGTGGCCCAAAATGGGATTTTTTTTTTTCCCTCTGGATTGTGATGTATGGGATCTTGTTTTGGTGGGTTTTTTGTTTTTTTTTCTTGTTTCCATTCTTAGATCATTTCAATTCAGACTGCCTTTTCTTTTGTTTAATTGTTATGAGATTTATTGGGAGAAAAGTAGAGGAAAGATAGATAGAAGTTGGTGAGAAATAAAATGTAACAAACTAGAATTTATCTGTTATAATCTTTCAAACTCAGGAAAAAAAAAAGTTTATTGACATATAGAAATTTCTTTGAATATCTTTTTTATTCCATTCTCTTCTTCATGGATAAAGTCAGCCTAGCCTAGACTAGCCTGGGATGTTTTAACATTTTACAACTTACATATATATATATATATATATATATATATATATTCATAAAATTAAAAGAAAATAAAAAGTATTGTTAGTCATTCTTGGAATTTGGCTACATGCTTCATTTGTGAAGAGTTGTGGTGTGCACCTGAAAAATTGTTTTTACTTGTTCAAGTCCGGATTAATCTAAACTGGGTTTATAAATTTATTTTATTATTTAAAATATATTAAAATATTATTTTTATACTAATATTTTAATATTTTTATAATTAAAATTAAATAAAAAAAACTTTTATTCAATGAATAATAAATTTGTTTGGATTAGAGTATAAACAAACGCTGTCCAACCTTGGTTTAATTCACGTCGGATTAATTTGTTTCGGGGATAGGTTTATTTATCTAAGGTTGTCTTTCTTGGGTTTTCTTTGTTGAGTAGAGGCTTTTCATTTGTTTTTTTAATCATTTAAACTAAGTATTTAAATGAAGCATTATTAGATGATTCACATTGTTCGGTCCATTAAATAAGGACATGAGATAATGTTTGGTCTATCAAGTAAGGACATGAAATTTGATATTAACTTATAATAATCTACAGTCCACTGCTTTCACTATAATTATTCCTAAATGATTATAACTTACATTTACTCTCTTTGTTTTTTTTCCCAAATACAACCAATTCATCAACCGGTTTTGTGATTATTGACACATTGCGAAAAAGCTGACACGACTTACAAATTTTGTGATTATTTAAGCTTTAAATCATGCGAAACTCTGATTAAACTTCAATAATTCATGTAAGATAGTTATGTTTCGTGTTTTTTTCTATGTTAGTCATGTGAACATAAAATGCATCAAAATTTTAAACTCGATTATAATATATTAAATGTATCATATTAATTATATCTATTTAAAATTATCAAATCTACCTTTTCTAACATTTCATAGTCCCATCTTCTCTAGAAAGGTTTGGATTTGAAACTTATAAAGTTGAAAAGTTAACCTCTAGCCAATGCGACAGATGATGAATATTTTTAATTAATTATTATGCGTGCAAGAAAATATATATATATAGTTAAAATTTTAGGGGCCCAGCTGTTTTTATTGCAATAATAAGATGTCAAAAAACTACTATTATTACTGATAATAACAATTTAAAGAGAAATATAGACATGCAAAAACGTGTATTTGTATAGCATGCACACCCGAAAGCACAACTTTTAATTTACAATTTTCAAGATATATGAAAAATAAAAAAATCCATTTGTTTCAATCACCAAGGGAGAATCAAACCCAGAGATTTAAAAAAACAGAAAAAAAAACAATAAAAGAAGAATGATGAGGGAGCCGGTTTTTCTTATACCAGCTTTGTTTCTCATTTTATCAACCTTCTTTTCTCTTTCTCATGGACAGAATGATAATGGTGATCACCCATTCAATGGTAATTCTACAGGTCTGATTCTTATGCGTTGCTTCCATTTTTTTTCTCTTTCTTTTATATATATATATATATATATATAAAAAGGAAGATGGTTTCGAGATGAAAGAAAGGTAATAAATATTGGAATTTAAATTTCAGTTAAATATCATTTTTTAAAAATAATTGTATATACTAATTAGGTTAGATCTTAAGTTTCGCTTTCATATATATTTGATCACGAAGAACTTTGTTTTTTTTTGGGGGGGGGGGGGGGGGGGGGGGGGGGGAGGGG
>JBBYHM010000024.1:1207638-1220750 GCA_038381775.1 Adansonia rubrostipa | reverse complement strand
ATTTATAAAAAATTATTTAATTATAATTTCTTCATATTTATTTTTAGTATTAAATTCGGGTTTGGGTTCAGGTCGGGATCGGGTTCAGGTTTTTTCGGGTTCGGGTCATTTCGGGTTCGGGTCGTTTCGGGTTCGGGTCATTTCGGGTTCGGGCTATTTCGGGTTCAGGCCATTTGGGTTCGGATTTTTTCGGGTTCGGGCTGTTGACTTTTTGGTCAAATCGGATTCAGTTCAGGTTTGGGCTCGGATTTTTTCGGGCGAGTTTTCGGGTTCGGGTTCATTTTGCCACCTCTACATATGACCAACTAATTGACATTTATTGCTATGTAAATACCTTGATTTCGTGAAAAACGATTTAAAGTTTTAAAAATAATATTTGTATTAATTTACGATGGTGTAAGATTAAGGTTAAAATTAAATTATTATAAAATTATACAAAATATGAAATTAATTAATATATAATAAAATTTAAATATTTGATATAAAATATATGTTTTATTTATATTTTTTAGAGCCTTTAAGCCTAGACAAAAAATTTAAAAATTTTTTGACTGTAAGTCAATCATGGACACCTTTAGTGGATACCTTTCCATCGGTCAAATTGGATTGCAGCTCGAGTTTTTTCTGTCCAAGCTCAAATTGATCCGAGTATGATGACTCATTTTATTGTTAAATAATACCAAAATATTAAAAATATTAAAAATATTTTATAATTAAATTTAAATCAAAATTTTATTATTAAGTAATAATTTAAGTCGAATTAATTCAAATTACTAAACTCTTTTTATCTAAAACTTGACCTATATATAGGCTGACGGATATACCACATGTCTAGCCAAGTGTTTCAAAAATACTTTCTACCAATCAGACGAACAAAACCATTTAGAAACCAAATTTGAGCTCAAAAGATTTTTACTTCAGTCTCAGTTTATAATTAACTAGGGAGACAGATTTTGCACTGAAATTAGCTCGACTAAGGCACAACAAAAATAAGAATCTGATATGGTTTGCATCCTTTAACAAAACAAACTGGATATATGATAATAGGAAATTAATTAAGGGATCAGATAAGTAGTAGTAATTAATTAAAAGATTGCTTTGCTCATTAATTTTGTTTTGGGACATAAAGTAAATTGCCAAATGTTTAATCAAGACATAAGAGTCATTGTAATACAATTATAGGTAAACTAAAAAGAGAAATTATTTGAGTTTTTAGATTTTACCGATTAGATTAGCAAGGTAACACGTATAATTAGGAACTTAAAGTATTATTTTTTTTTAAAAAAAAGAAAAGAATCAATTAATAAAAGTTAAGACTATTATACATTTTTAATTCTGCGTATAAAATTTTAAAAAGTTTCATTCTTAGTGTATTAAATATAAATTCAATTTATAATTAAATTTATTTATGAGTTGAGTTGAATTTCAAAAATTGGATTAACGAACATATTTTATTATTTTAAATAATATTAAAATAATAAAAAATTTATTTTATAATAATATTAAAAATATTTTTAAAATTAATTTTAAATAAAAATTTATCATTAAATAAATAATTCAAATTAATTTTAGATTAATTAATTTTATAATTAATTTTAAATGAAAATTTATTATTAAATAGTAATTTTTTGTCCGAGATCCATGCCCAGTTGCCCTCTCCATATGCACCTTTTGACACAAAAACCAGACGTTTATCAGATATTAGTATGAATTAGATTGTGATCACTGAAATGAAAAATTTACTATTTTGATCACTAGATCATACAATAATTAGCAAAAAATTATATGATGTAAACACTTTGTATGAGCTATTGGAAGGGTAAAATATAAAGATAAAGTAAACTAAAACTTTTTTGAAATGAATATATTGACTTTAACCAATAATCAAAAAATAAATGTATAACATATTTAGCTGATAAGTTATTAAAAATAAATGTATAATGTATTAAAAATAATTTTTTTTGAGTGCCAAAACAAACAATTTTTTTTTTTATAAATTCCAATTCATACAATTAATTTATATACAAAAATAAAAAATTACGTAAATATAAATTGTATTTTGGGGGTTTAAGTCAATTAATTATATTTAATATATAAATAAATACACATATCTGTATGTTAAAGAGGATTTTCAAATTTTTTGAGGAGCTATGGTTCCCAAAGCTTACGATTATATATAGCATAAGAAAATAAATTAAGAGTAGACCTATTTATGGATCAGGATACTCGCCCAATTCGTAAAAGTCAAGATTTCAATAAAACTTTCATAGATTCGACTCAAATTACTACACGTTGATACTAACATAGACGATGATCCAAAAATGTTAAAACTTTTATGGAGTATAAAATTTATTCAATACTACATCAAACATTTAGGTAAGGTGAAAAGTTCAACATATTTTAAATAAAATATGTATGTGTGTGGAAAAATGAAAAAGGAGTCTACAAATAGAAAGAGATTTATGTTGTTAAACCCTAAACAAAACCATGTTTGTTAAAATTTAAAAACCACAATAAAAAATGACTGAAATAGAAGATATAAAGATAAAACAAACAAAAACCCTAAAGGGTCAAATATTCCACCAATTAGAACTTAGGATTCAATATTTTAACAATCTCTAATTTCAAAATGTATAATCCAGATACAAGTGTGATAATTTTGAAGTTTAAAAGCTTCTTACATGGATCTAATAATCTATTCCCTTAATTGTTTCAAGCATTTTTCTTTGTTATTAGTCTATTAATTATCTTATAAGTAAATTTATTTGTACAAGCTATATCATGTGTTTGTGGTTAGGTTAAGTCGCAATCTAAAAATTTTTATTTTTTATTCAAGTCTAAATCAAGCTTGATGAAGCTTGAATTAATGTTCACAAATTAATAAAAAAAATTTGCAATAAGTATTTTATATTTTTTACAATAAAATTTAAATAATATATATTTTAGGTAAAAAATAAAAAATATTTTTATTATTAAATAAAAGTTCAGACTGAGTAGGAAAAAAAATACTATATCTAAAGATCGATCTAAACAAATTAACCTATCTAACTGAATAAATAATTTAGACTCATAAATAAATCTAATCACCGTTTGCTATATATAAATCGGTGATGATCCTTCCATTTAAAAAAAAAAAAAAACAAAAGCTTGGACAATTTCAAACATTCACAATCCACGAACAAGTGGCATCTTCTTATTACATTAAATTATCGTCTTTCCATTAACTTGCTTTCTTTAATTACTTCTTGTCCCCTGTTTTCAATGCTGGAAAATACAATAATAATGCTACTAATTTTTTTCTCCTCTCTATCATCGTTCACCTACCTTTATTTTGGTTACCTCTCACTTCCAATTTATTTTTAATATTTTTATTCAAAATTCAGCATCAATTCATCGTATTTTCTTACGAGTTGATAGCCTAGAAAAGAACTTCAATGTCATCGTCCGACCCTTTGAGGGCTACAAAGACTTGCAAAATAAGGTAAAAGTAGTCTCCCTATTGATTTACAAACTGGGAAGCAATTGCTTGCCAGCAAGCAATAACTATTTAAAGAAATTTTTAAAAAAAATCACAATGGTCACGTATTTTGTATTATTTTTTATGTTATAATCATATTTATATATTTATATTATTTTTATATGATATTATATTTTAATTTTTTATATCCGTATCGTGTCTGAAATAGTCATATAATATAAATCAAAGATTATCCCTTAATTGTTCGAATAATTAAGAAAAGCAATTGTTATTTTCATGTTAATTGCATTGTCATTGCTCCATTGAGACCATTTCCATGGATTGCATTGAGGAATCGTGTACAATATACCTATGACCGACTAATTGACATATATTGTTGTAATAATTATAACTATGTAAATAGCTCGATTTCGTGAAAAACGATTTAAAGTTTTAAAAATAATATTTATATTAATTTACGATGGTGTAAGATTAAGGTTAAAATTAAATTATTATAAAATTATACAAAATATGAAATTAATTAATATATAATAAGAAAATAACAATAATTAAAAGTTGATATGAAAGGAAAAATAAAACCAATATGTCACAAATTCACAAATTTATCAAAATATATAAAAAAATTAATATGTTATTTATATGAATTTATAATACTTTATACATGCGAAATTAATAATGCAAATATGAATGCATAAATTTATAAAACAAAAATATCATGAAAAGTATTTAAAACATGACATGATATAAAAAATAATATAAATATATAATAAATATACAAATATATTAAAATATATATTAAATAAATTATTAATATATTAAAATTTATATAAATTTATAATATTTTAAATAAGTAAAATTTTTAAAATAATCACGAATACACAATTTTGTTTCTTCTTTCTTTTCCTTACCTCTTTCTTGTGATGTAAAAGACAAGGAAAAAAATAAAGAGAAGAAAAGAAAGGCCTTGACTTACTACGTGACAAGTCGAGGGAGACTTGACAAAGCAATTCCCCTCAATTAAGGGTGCAATTAGGGTTGTTTATAGTAACAATAATTTTATGTTTAATCAATCACGTTATAAAATTTGAAAAAAAAATCACACTTTTCTTTATACTTTTGACACCTATTGGTCAAGCTTTCCCTTTATTTGTAGAAATGTGATCATTTTATAATTATTATCATTATCGTAGTAATCGTAAAGTCAGCAATTTATATGTTGATGGTAACTAATTTCAATGCCAGCTTTGGTACGCCATTTCCATGGACTTACATTGAGCGATCACACGATGATCCAACTACTTACAAATTGGCATTTATTGTTACTATAACTACTTCAATTGAAATTGTTGGTAATTTTAGTAGTAACGACATATAAACAAAGTTTAAAAAAAAGGATCCAAGGTTAAATAGATAAAAAATTTAAATTTTTAATTTAATCGATTTAGTTGATTGGACTCGTTCGATTAATTAAATGTTTATAAATAATTTAATGCTAAATATATATTAAATATAATATATAATTAATAAAAATATGCATTTAATTTAATAATTTGATTTTTAATATAAAATTAAAATGTTAAAAGTTTTAATCTCATCAATTTTCTATTGATTTAAAATATTTTTGATTCTATACATCATACTTAAGTGAACAACCTATTGATTATCGATTCAATCAAATCAGGCAATTAGGTTAAAATTGATATCAAGTGGGTGAAGTTTTATTTTATCTTTTGTATTTGTAAAATTATAATGATATAGACCTAATATCCTTAAAATATATTAAAAAATAAGTTTATGCCTTTTTTAATCATTTATGAAATTAAAAAAATTACATTTTATAAACTATTATAACATTTAGTATAATTAAAAAAAGTGAAAATAGCAAATAAAACCGTTTTGATAAAATTACAGTACAAAGGCATGTCAAATTCAAACAAAGTATTAAGATAATTAATAGGCAAAAAGTATAAATTTTATTATGATAAGTAATATATATATATAATCACCGTCATCATAATTTCTATCGCATATAAAGAATTTAATAAAATTATCAACTAATTAAAAATATCTATGGATTGAGTCGAGTTTTAAATATATATATATATATGCATATATATATATATAAATATAAATTGAGCTTAGCTCATGTTAAATTAGTTTGTTAAAATTTAAATATAATAGTTGAATATTTCTTTTATTCATTTAAGTTTTTAGAGACGAGATAAGCATACAACAAAAACTAGCCTTCTCTATTTTGAAATCTAATAGTATTAAGTACTAATGTCATCCTTAATTTAACAATATCTAGTAAAAATATCGTTTAAAACTTTTTAAAGATATAATTTTAAAAGATAACTATTAAGAATAATTTTTTTGTTGCTAAAATTTTTAAGTTAGGATGATTTTTAATTTTTTGAATATGATTATTGATCATTATCAATTCTTTTAAATTTTGTAATGCTAATCACTGTCGAAAAAAATATCAAACTGAATTGGTTGGTTCAACCGAGAACCAATTGATCTGGCAAAGATCTGTATATAATCGAATTTTTAAGAAACGGAATAAAATCACTAGAAAAAAGGGAAATTAAAAATAAAAAAATCATAAAAAATCGATAAAATCGGATTTAAGAAATTATATCCAAATTAAATCTAAACTGAAATCAAATTTAAACCAAAATTGATGCCGAAAAAAAAAAAAAACCATTCAGCAAAAGAAAATTAAACCCATTTGGCCAAAAACCGAGAAGCAAACATTTTCTTCCTTTCTCTTCTCACTGCCCGATACTTAACCTCCAACAATATGCAAAGTCGCTTATATTAATTATTTTTAGTTTTTAAGTTTAGAGTTTTTTATTTTTAAAAAAATTTTTAATTATTTTTTTAATTATTTAATATCAAAATATGATTCAACTGTTGAACCAAAAATCGATGGTCCTATTAGTTCAATTTTTTATTTCTTATTACTTATTTTATTGGATTATCTGTTTTACGCATTTTATTAAGTTTCTATTAAAATTAGGTGTTCAGAGTCTCGTATTACCTACCTCTTATGCATAGTGTAGCATATATACCCCTATTAAACTCTTCTTCTTACAAATTAAAATTTAAGGTTGAGTTTGAGGTTCTTTAAACGGCCTAACTACTACGTTTAAGTTTGAATAAGAGCTAACATCAAGTTTATAGGAAATTAAGAAAATTGAATAATTTAGATTTTTTTTTTAAATAGGGAATTTTGTTAGAAATTATGACAATTTTTACCATTTAACAAGTAGATATCAAAATTTGCATATAAGCAATGTTTTGAATTAAATTTTTTCATTAATTCGATTAATTTATTAATTTTAATTTTTAAAATTAATAATTTTTTCTATTTTTACAAACATTTAATTTAATGATTAATGTATTATTATTTTTTTTTTCAAAAGATTAAGGTTTCTTTGACCTAAATGTATTCATGAAATCGGATAAATGATGGCTTGAGTTTTTTCAATTTTTTTACCAAAGTCTAACCTAGGTTGATGCTTGAATTGGTTTATAGAATTGTTATACTGTTTAAAAATTTTAAAAATTATTTTTATTAATATTTATATTTTTTATAATTAAATTTAAAAATTAATTTTTAATTAAATATTAATTCAAATTGAATCTGCCTATCAAAACAAAAAAAAAATTATGCATTCTTTTAAATTATGCCCTTAGCTATTTAGCACTTTTTTTCCAATTATTTTAGGCTTTAAAGTAAGACTATGTATAAGTCGGTTTAAATTGATTTAACCGACTTAATCAATAAAATATGGTTAATTCAGTTCGGTTAAGTTGATTTGATGGTTATGTCAGTTTTTTATATCGGTTTATTTGGTTAATTAGGTCGATTATCGGTTAGTAAAATTATTAACTGAACTGATCGAATTAATCGAACTTTTAATATTTAATATTTAATAATTATATATTTATATATACTAATAGCCCAATTAAATCCATACCCAAACCAAATATACAATCCACTAGTCCAAGACCCAATAAACCTACTTAAACGAAGTAATTTGTTCAGTTCGTTAATTCGGTTATGGTAAAAAAAAGTTAGTCAGTTCGGTTAGTTCCTTTACTTAAGTCGGTTAATTCAGTTTTAGATTATTTCTGATCAAATCGATCGAATGCACAATCCTATTTAAAAGTCTCCCTTTTTTTCTTATATTTGTTAAAAAAAGTTAAGTTTGTATTTGATGTATTATTAATCTATAAATTTATACTTGAATTATGCTATAACACTTCATTAATAAATAAATAAATAATTTTAAAATAAATTCAGTAATCATATTTTTAACGGATGATATAATAAGCTTAATTATCAATATATATATATAAATATATAGAGTAGACATAAATTAAATATGAATCCTAAAAAAATTTTAACAACCAAACCAAAACCAAAGTAAAATGTGACGAAACCAAAACCAAAGTCTCCCTTTTTCTTATATTTCTGTTTTAAAAAATTTAAAACCCGAAAAAATCAAAACTCGCTGTTGCCGTGTAGTCTATTTAAGTCCACGTTTTGCTCATGAAATATGGTATCTCGTAAACGTACTCAACCCATTTTTCTTCCTTAACTATCAATTTCCCCAAAATTTTGTCTGATAATCTCAGATCTTGAAATCGGCAGTTAACGTATATATAAAAAAATATGTGGAGGCTTAAGATAGGAGAGGGTGGCAATGGCGATCCCTACATTTACAGCACCAATAACTACTTGGGAAGACAGACATGGGAGTTTGATCCAAATGCAGGCAGCCCAGAAGAGCGAGCCGAGGTTGAAGAAGCTCGTCAAAATTTCTACAACAATCGGAGCCTTGTCCAGCCCAGTTCTGACCTCCTCTGGCAATTGCAGGTATAACTTCTTTGCTGTTGCACCCAGGACAGCCGCTACCTCATTATCTTTCTACTCTCTAGTTTCTATAGAAGTATTAATGATCGAGGTGCCACTCAGATTTAAAGAGAGGATTCGAAAATATATATATATATATATATTAGCTCCAAAATTAAGATAAGTTTAGGTAAAAAAATTATTTAAAAAAATTTCAGATATTAGTTTTAATATTCAATGTCCGGGACAATTATTTTTTATTTATATAATATATATAAATTGAAAATTTATATATATTATATAATTTTTAATATATGAATAAACATAATAATATTAGATATAATTACATGAATACGATAGGATAGATTAATTAAAACATAACATGACATGAATATTTGTCTCAAATTTATATGATACGGATTATTAACATATTAAAATTTATATAAATATAAAATATCTTAAAAATTATAATAATATGGTTAAATCCACGAACATAACATGAATAAACAAATTATCAAGCCTGTGTATAAAAAATAAATATATATAGTATTATAGTGCAAATATTAAAAATATATATTTAATTATTTATACTTTAAGACATAATAAATAAAAAAATTAAATTAACAAAGATTAAATTTTAAAAAATATATTTAAAAAATTAAAAAATATAATATGGACGAATCTAAATGGGTATGGATTACTTATTTATAAATATGGATGACCTAAGCAAATTTTGAGGCCAATATTAAGTTAAGCCAAGCTTGGGCATGCATAAATAATATTAATAGTATGTTTAAGCTCAGATCAAATTTAAATAAATATAAATGATGTTAATACCAATTTAAGCTCGATCTAACCTTAAACACCTCTAACCATATAGTGTCAACCTTAATTACCCTTTTATTCTATCATTTTCTTTCTCATTAACATATATCATGGATGAAATTTTTTAAAAGTAGTTTAAAGAATTTTTTGGCTTTGTTTATCTTTATGATAACAGGCCAAAAATATTAGTTTCAAGTTTTAATTTTTAAATGTGACATTCAATTAGTTTCGATCTTTTTTTAGTTTTCTTTCTAGTTTAAGAGATTATAATTTGACACACTTATAAAAGAAGGTAAATTTTTTAATTTATTTTTTAAAATAAATAATAAATTAAAAAGATTGGTTATTTTTTCAAACAAAAAAGTGAGAAATTTTTTTACGTAAAAGGTGGGTAGTCTTTTATATTAAAAAACCAAGTAGTTTTTTTAAGTAAAATATCCGCATTTAATTATTATTCCAAGAGAAATTACACAAAAGTCCTTAATTTTATATTTATTTTAATAGTTTTGTTTAAATTTTTTTGTAAATTTTTAACTGAGTTGGTATCATTTGATTTATGATACCAACTCAATCACTCTTTTTTGTAATAATATAGATATAAGTATTAGAATAAATACATGTTACAAAGTAATAAATCTAATTAATTGAATGAGATGTGTATAAATAAAAGTGTTTAGAAGTCGGATTAAATTACGATCAGAATTCTTTATTCAAATCTAACACAAAATATGCTATTCGAAATTTTTTTTATATTTTTGTGATCAATTATGTTTTATGGATGCAGTTTCTAAGAGAGAAGAAGATGAAGCAAACGATACCCCAACCAAAGGTTGAGGATGGTGAGGAAGTGACGTATGAAGCCACGACAGCAGCGGTGAAGAGAAGCGTGCACTTATTTTCAGCTCTACAATCAAAACTTGGCCACTGGCCTGCTGAGAATTCCGGCCCTTTGTTCTATTTTCCTCCTTTGGTTATTGCTAACCTCTTCATTTCCGTCCCTTTTATTTCTTCCGTTCCTTGCATTGCATGTTCCCATTTTAGGGTTTTTTTTCAGCAATGGATGCATGGATTTCTTATTAAAAGCCTTTTTTAATTAAAAAACAAAAAATTGAAATTAAATCCACCCATGAGTGAGAAGTAGATCTGCCCAAGGTCAAGCAACTTGTATTAGGTTGAGTTTCGACATGATATTTAATAATTTGGGTCAGTCTTATTCGTCCTAACTTAAATTTTTATTTAACCAATAAAATATTTTAATTATAAAAATATATGAATATTAATATAAAATAATATTTTAAATTTTTAAACTATAAAATAGACTTATATCTTGGGCTAGACCAAAATCCAAGTAAGAGAATAAAAAAATAGATCATAACTTAATCTGAACACCTTTATCAATAGTCAAACTTAAAAAATTCACTCGATTTAGGCCTAGCCTCGAACAAAACTTTTAAAAACATTTAAGTTCAATTCTTACTCAACTCTAGTTGGAGAGTACTATTTATTTGTATTACTAAAAATGTACAATTTAATTTAATTTTATATATTTTAATAATTTAATTAATAATAAATTTAATTACATGCGCCTAATGAACGGCTTGGGCCTACCCTACTACCTATGAAGATTTTCTTTTTCTTTTGCGTTCATCCACAGTGACCTTTTATTCAAATCTTAACCCAAGTTTTTATAAAATAATTAACTCACTAATTATAAAAAAATGTGCTTTTTACCATGCAGGTCATGTCCTTATATATCACAGGGCATCTTAATACTATATTCTCCGCAGAGCATTGTAAAGAAATTCTCCGTTACATTTATTATCATCAGGTATACGTATTAATCAAACTTTATCTTATTTTTTTGCATGGATTGGATTGTAAGGAATTGAATTTTTCAACAATTTGTAATATAAGCTGTATTCATGTAAGGCTAGCAATGTATATACATATGCCATTGTCCGAGAATAAATTCATGCATGAGACTTTCAGCCGAGCGTCGAAAAGAGTCTTGACCCGTGAGACATGCATCTGTTATTATTAAATTAAAACGTCGGATTGCTAATAAATGTTTGAAGTTGGGTGTGTTGCAGAACGAGGATGGTGGTTGGGGATTATACATAGGGGGTCACAGCACGATGTTTTGCACAGCTCTCAACTACATTTGTATGCGTTTACTGGGCGTAGGGCCCGATGGTGGCCTCAACAATGCTTGTGAGCGAGGCCGAAAATGGATTCTTGATCGTGGGGGTGTTACAACCATATCCTCTTGGGGGAAGACATGGCTTTCAGTAATGTTCAGCTCTACATAACAATAATTTAGCATTCATGTTAATTTTTTACTAATGGATATATTCTTCTCCAATTTTTAGGTTTAGCTAAGCTGCTTTAAATTGATTATATATAGTTATATATATATATATATATATATATATTTGTTTTTGCTGTAGATACTCGGTATTTATGACTGGTCTGGTTGCCATCCGATGCCCCCAGAGTTTTGGCTCTTTCCTTCTTATTTTCCCGTTCATCCAGGTTTGCAAATATTTCTTTGTTTGTGATTAATTGAATATTATATGTATATATGTATTAAATATTGGCTATACATGGCTTAGAAGTAGATCTATAAGTGGGCTCAATTTTTTAAAAATTTCTTATTTAGATTTAGCTTCGGCTTAATTCATAGGTCCACTTTGCTATTTTAAAATAATATTTTTTATATTTTGTAATTAAATTTAAATAAAAATTTTTATTATTAAAAAATAATGATTTGGATTGGGCTGCTAAATCATTGAATCTCATGCCCAAGCTTGATTGAGTATGAATAGATTATTGGGCCGAGATGAACGGAACAAATCACTAATTTTAACACCAGCACAATACAAACTGGGCTGCGGCCGGCCTGGTTGGGTCTACTTGGAAACCATGGAAGAACGCTCGATTGGTTTGTTTATTGATGATGATGAAATTAATGCAGGAAAAATGTTCTGTTACTGCCGTTTAACTTACATGCCAATGTCGTATTTGTACGGAAGAAAATTTGTGGGCCCAATCACACCACTAATTTCGCAGTTAAGACAAGAACTCCACGTTGAGCCGTATAACCAAATCGATTGGACTAAAACGCGCCATTTATGTGCAATGGTAAAATTAATTTGTCGTTAGCATCAAAATATAATATACCTGTGTTTTTTTGAATTTTGATGCAATATCCATTCTTTATTATTATTTACATAAGAAAGTATGAATAGATATGTTCGTAGTCAATCGGTTTATTAGATTTAATAAATTTAATTTATATTAAATTACATTTAAATAAAATTTTTTTAATTTGAATCGATTTAATTTAATTTAATTTAATTTATTATTTAAATAATAAATAATATTTATATTTATAGTTAATTATAAATATTAATAAAATAATATTTTTAAAAGCATTTCCAGCGGCCCAGCCGTCAACACTTTGAATGAAAATTGTTTTAATTTATTGCAGGAAGATCTTCACTATCCCCATACTAGGCTCCAAATATTACTTTGGGATAGTCTCCACATGTTTTCAGAGCCTCTCCTTAATCGTTGGCCCTTTAATAAGTTGAGACAAAAAGCTCTTAAGGTAACAATGGATCTCATTCATTACGAAGATGAAAGCAGTCGCTACATTACCATTGGATGTGTGGAAAAGGTGACTCAATGAACTTAGAATTTTTATTAGTATTTGTTAATATATATATATATATATATATGTATACACACACACACACACAAAGATGAAGTTAAAAATTTTATGTTGAAGGATGGAATTAAAATATAAATATTAGGGGATTAAAGTAAACTGTTTACTATTTTTTTACTTTAAAAAATTTTAAAAATATAAGAAATTGGATAACCAAAAGAGGAGTTGGGGGCTGCTGCACCCTCTAGCTTCACTGCTATGTGTGCATATATATA
>JBBYHM010000024.1:1183433-1197517 GCA_038381775.1 Adansonia rubrostipa | reverse complement strand
ACAAAAGTCTATGAATGAAAAATGTTTTAATTAATCTATTGCAGGAAGATCTCCACTATCCCCATACTTGGCTACAAATATTGCTTTGGGATAGTCTCTACATATTTTCAGAGCCTCTTCTTAATCGTTGGCCCTTTAATAAGTTGAGACAAAAGGCTCTTCAGGTAACAATGGATCACATTCATTATGAAGATGAAAGCAGTCGCTACATTACCATTGGATGTGTGGAAAAGGTGACTCAACTTTGTTAGAATTATGAATAATATTTGTTAATATATATAATTCTTAATTTGCTTATGTAATTAAGACTTCATTATTATATATAATATATGTATGCCACTTGGATTTGGCAGCCCTTATGTATGCTTGCTTGTTGGGTTGAAGATCCAAATGGAATTTATTTTAAGAAGCATCTTGCTAGGATCCTTGACTATGTGTGGGTTGCGGAAGATGGAATAAAGATGCAGGTTTGGTTAATAATTAAGCACTACAAATGTTGAAGCTTTCATAAAAAATATCAAGATTTCAATTGTTCGATATTAATTATCTCATTTAAGCATTTTCAATTCGCCATGCAGAGCTTTGGAAGTCAAGTCTGGGATGCTAGTCTTGTTCTCCAAGCTTTGCTTGCTAGCAATTTATCTGATGAAATTGGACCTACACTAATGAAAGGGCACAACTTCCTTAAGAACTCACAGGTTTCAATTAGTTAGTGCTGTAAATATATGGTTTTTTTGGTTTCGTTTCATCACACAAGGGAATTATTTTCTCCATTCTGCTCGGAATTGATGGGTCTAATATTGCTTGAAATTTCAGGTTAGGGAAAATCCTCCGGGTGACTTTAGAAGAATGTTTAGACATATTTCTAAAGGAACATGGACTTTCTCTGATGGAGATCATGGATGGCAAGTCTCTGATTGTACTGCAGAAAGCTTGAAGGTACGTAATTTTGTTTTTGTTCAATTGAATTAAAAAAAAGCAGTTTGATTTTGAACATATTTGCAATAGGATTATTCCTTAAAAATATGGTCATTGTTTTTGCAGTGTTGCCTGTATTTTTCAATGATGACACCGGAGATGGTTGGTGAGAAAATGGAAACAGAACGATTTTATGATGCTGTCAATATTATTTTCTCTTTACAGGTAAGACTGGATGGCTGTGCCCATAATTAATTATTGTCATAGACTAAGGTTTACTCATATCAGCTCCACACACACATATATAACTATATATATATATATATATAGTTATATATATATATATATATATATATATACACACACACACACAGAATGTCTAAGTTAAGACGAGCAGTTGCTATCTAGAAGATTAGAAAAATAGATTTTTAATTTCCTTGTCACAAAAATTATTGAAGAGTAACATTGTAAAATAAATGATCGATCCTGTACTAAAATGCATGCTATAATTTTTCCTAATATATCTTGGTTTAAATATATTCTATAGTACAAATTATTGCAGAGTAAAAATGGTGGTTCATCAGCTTGGGAACCAGCAGGAGGTGGATTCTGGTGGGAGGTAATAACCATATGTTTCAATATTTGCAGTAGACTTTGCATATTATTATATATCATGACTACATTTGCTTTACTATCAATTAAAAGCACTTGCTTCCTTCAATTATCCTTTTAGTGGCTGAATCCAGTGGAGTTTCTTGAGGATCTTGTCAAAGAATATGAGTAAGAGCCTCATCGTTTTCCTTAAGTATTCAATGTGAATGGAAAACTCATTCTATTTTATAATAACCAAAAGAAATAATAAGTAAGAGAAATGTAGGTACGTAGAGTGCACTTCATCTTCAATCCAGGCACTAGTTCTTTTCAAGAAGTTATACCCTGGCCACAGAAAGAAAGACATTGAAGATTTCATCAGCAAAGCTGCACAGTTTCTTGAAGATACACAATGCCCTGATGGTTCCTGGTAATTATTAAGTCCGTTCTTCATTTCTAATTATTAAGAAAGATTATTAATTTGATGGAGTTCAACAGAATCTTGACAAGCAGCATTTCCTATTATAATATAAAACATAGTTATGGAAAATGGGGAATTTGCTTCATCTATGGCACATGGTTTGCACTTCTAGGTTTGAAGGCTGCTGGCAAGACCTTCGAAAATTGTTTGGCTGTACGTAAAGGAGTTGATTTTTTGCTTAAAACTCAAAGAGAAGATGGTGGTTGGGGGGGAAAGCTACCGTTCTTGTCCCAGAAAGGTAATTAATTAATATTTATTATATTTACAAAGATAGCTTTTCTTTTATTTATTTATTTATTTGAATCATGCACTCTCTCATAGCATGCTTAATTCTATTCAAAAATGATATATATAAATATATAAAACTATAAATAATATAGTTTTATTTTCCTTGTTGATAAAGGTATATACGCCTATCGAAGGAAATCAATCGAATTTGGTAAATACTGCAGAGGCTTTGATGGGTCTAATTAGTAGTGGCCAGGTACGCTTTTACGTACAGTTTACATTGATTTTATAGCTCTATGTACCCAAAAAAACAAAGAATATATATATATATATATATATATATATATACGTTCTAAAATTTCTTGCTTGTTAAATTTTTTAATCGATATACATACACATGCTACTGAATAATAATAGGCTGAAAGGGACCCTACACCTCTGCATCGAGCTGCAAAATTGTTGATAAATTCTCAATTGCCCAATGGTGATTTTCCCCAACACGTAAGTTAATAATTTCTTCGTAGAGATATGTCTTTATTAAGAGAAAATGTGAAGAAAAAGAAACAAATATATATATATATATAAATATAGATAACAGAGAGGGTGATGAGAAAAAAATTACAATATATATATATAGTTAGGAAGGTCAGTTGCAGTAGCTAGCATTGGAAAAAAAATATTAATTTTCTTATATATTTGATGATGATGGAATTTAACTGGAAAAATGGGCAGGGAATGGCAGGATTTTTCATGAGGAACTGCATGTTACACTATGCTTTATACAGGAATACTTTCCCAATGTGGGCTCTAGCTGAGTATCGCAAACATGTTTGGCCTTCTAAATCAAAATAAGTTTTTGAATCAAAAGGAGGATTGCAATAAAAATCATAAGCTGCAATTTGGATTTACCGTCAGTGATATTATTGTCATATGGAAATGTGAAGAACGATTCAATTAGTCTCCTATCTTTGCCTATGTAAGTTGCTTTAGCTTTTATTTACAATTTTTTTTCTATCTACCTATCAAGTAATGCCAATAAATCAAAGAAAAAATAAAATAAAATAAAATAATATAAAACCAGGAATCTTAATTATTTTTATTTATAAATTAATGTCTTAAATTCACTGCTTTAGACAAAATAAAAGGTCTACAGAAGTAAGAGAGGAAGAGTTGTCAAATTTGAGACAGCTGCGATACTTAGTTAATTACAGATGAAGAGAGGCGATTAATATTGGTTTGACTCAAAACCATAAGAAATTAGTAAAGGCCAAGAATAATTCATTGAATTGAATGCTAGGTGGGTAGTTCTCGAAAGGCTTGTGATATTGTTAGTGTTTTTAAAATATTTTTTTAAGGTTAATTAATATATATTTTTATAAATATAATTTTTTATTTAATGAATTAATTAATAATTTTATTCATGACTTTTAATATATCAGGAAAAAATATTATTATTATTATTATTATTATACTAATTTTAAAGAGAATTCTTGCAACACTTGTTAGCAAAATTTGTCAAAATCAATTTCAAATTTGTAATTGTAAGTCTTTCAACTATCTTTTTAGTAGTTGGAGAGTCTTTTCTGATTTTTAATTTCAATTTATGTTTTTCCAAAAGTAATTGTTTAAAAATTTTCCAAAAGAAATTATAAGGCTTTCTTTTACTTTTTTATCCTTGTTTTCTTTTATCACTTAACATTTATTTTTTATTTTGTTTTTTCATGAACTTTTTTATTTAAAAAAACTTTTAGATAACTTTAGCAATTTAATATAATATATAAAGTTTTATAATTATATAATAATAATTAAAAGCATAAATGCTTTTTCATTTTATCATATATTATTTTCTTAAAGAATGAATGCTTTCTAACTTCAAAGCTAACTTTTTTTTTTTTGGCCGAAACAGGTAAATTTGATTAGTTGAAGTACTCGTTAATCTCTTAAACAATTTTAGTTTCAAAAGACAAATCAACGTTAACAATAGCATGATAAACATATGCATGGTATAATGAAGGTTATCAATTTTGAATTGACCACAAGAGTTGATGATGGATGACGACGAACAGAGGACAAAAAACAAGCAACCCTGATTCCAACCACCAAAATTAGAACCACATGCATAGTTTATTCTCGTTAAATATCGTGGGCTGCCCTGCCCATGTGACTCAATAACTTGGCTGTAGGGAGGGGGTTTAGACAAGGAGCAAACAAAGGGAATGCACCTACCTAGGTAATTAATCACATTAATTAATATTAAAATTTTGGACAAAGAAAAATAAGGGGACAGTTCATTAATTACCTTTTACGTTTTAGTTCGCAAAATTACTTCCAGAGATTCTTTTTTTATTATTATTAACGGGAAAGTGAATTTGTTCTTTTCATAATATGATCGAATTTGTTCTTATTCTTAGACTTTGCTCGATCTTAATCTCTTCATCAAACAGTTTAAGGACATACTCTCCTATATTATCATGGTGCGTTCAAGATTTTATTTTTGGAACCCTCTTAATTAATAAATCGAACCTATTTAATATAAGGAAAAAGGATTTTTTTTTTCACCAAATGGATTAACGTTGTGGATGCGAAGTCAATTCTTTGAGTTATAAATGACAGATACATGCACTTATTATTCAAATGTTCGAATGCAAACTCTAGAGGAAATTAATTTCATTTTTTTTATTAATTGTTATTTTACAGACGCAAATATAATTATGCATTCTAAATAAAAATTTCTTAAATAAAACAAATATAAAGGAATTCAAGAAATAATTAGACATTCAAAACAGAGAAATATAGAAGTGCTCTAATCTGGTTGAGTCTTCTACTAAAATCTAAGATGTTGATTATTTTCTAATAATTTAGTTTTTCATTGGATATAATTTGATGGTATGTGATTGCACAAGAGTGAGAAAAGAGAGTAATGTTGGCTCTTCATCATACACAATGTAGCTAAAACCATGTGAAAGCTAACATGCATGAAAATGGGGGCACACTATTTGGGTAACATGCTTGTGCACGTGAAGGAATGGGAAGGAAGAAAAAACAAAAATCAAAAAGGCAAGCAAGTATAGATAGAGAGAAATTTTTTTTGGTTTTGGTCTTCTCGATTAATTGTATTATCATGCTCCCAATTATTGCTTGTACTTGAATCAGAAATTTAATTTAATTAACTTATACAATTATTGTACTTGGGTTTGAATCATACAATCTATAACTTTTTTTTAATATTAGACTACGACCTCTATAATAAAAAAAATTGTCACGGACACTTACCGACCATGCGATTTAATCTACAAACTCATATCTTATATCAAATTGTTCTGGCAATAAATATTAATTTATAACATATATTTCTTACTTGATACATCTTAGCAAACTATATATTTATTAAATTTCCTGGGCCAACAGAAAACTCCATATTTATATATGACTCTTTAAAAAAAATTGCAAAGCAGTTTTTGTTAACAAGCTGTTAAAAGAGGGAGAAAATGGTTGTGTTGTTGATAAACCTAACTCTATAGCCAATGAATGCACAGACTTACACACATGATACAGGATTAAGATCTCCTCTATTTTTTCATTCATTACTATTTAATACAATTTTAATCATAATTCATAAATTGGATTTTGATAATAATAAGTTGATCCTATAGATATGAATGGATTGATAAATGTATTGAAAAAAATGGATAAAAAAATAATAGATGAGAGCTCAATCCCATGATATAATATGTAAACTAATTTGATATGTTAAATTAATGAAAAATAATTTATAACGGATTTTTTTAACACTCGCTTTAGAAAAATATTTAATTATGACTCTCAAATCTAAAGTATTGCTTTTGCAATTTTGTTACAAGACTAAAATTAAGAGTTAAAAGCCAAGAATAAAACTATTCAAAAAGAACTTTTGCAAGGGGATGTAGGAATCGCTTAGATTGGTGAATTTAAATGGAAAACTTTTTCCCTTATTATTGATCCATAATTTTTTGCAGTCGATGAAGAATGTAAGTGAGAGTTCTTTGCGATTTGGGATAGGCCCCTGACCACATAAAGAAGGGGGCTTTGGTTGATATAAAATTAGAAAAATATTAAATAGTGCTCAATGACACAGATTAAAATTATAATTTTGAAAATATTAATGTAATTAATACATTATTTTTTAAATTAAGTAATATATTAAAATAAAATTTTATAAAATGATAATTAAATAATCTTTAACAAATATTTATAAATAACAATTAAGAGGACCATAAAATGGTATTCACTCAACTCTAAGTATCTAAATCCAATGATAAGCAGATCTAAAATTAAACATAGGACTGACATAAATATAATCAAGGGTTTTCAGAGTGCCTCATAATTGTCTCTCTTCATGATTTGAACATGAGATTACATGTGCTATGATTAATTTTTTGACTACTTTTTTGTTTCTCTAAAGATATTTTAATGAGAAAAGCAATTGATACCTCATCTTCTAGTGATCTCTCATGATTTTGTCATTTTATAATCATAATTGAAATTGAACTTCCACCATTCAATATTTGATCTCATTTCTTTCATTTTATTTGTGAATGCAATCATGTTTACATTAAATCTATAATAATTTCATGAGGTGATGTATTAACATTAAATCATGAGATGTTCAAATGCATGCTAGCTTAGGTGAAAAGAAACAACAAAAAACAAAGCCCATTATTTTTAAACTCACTAAAATAAATGTGGGGGACAAAATAATTAACCGACTAAGATGATTAATAATGGGGCATGGGGTTTGATTAGAGGAATTGAGTCCACCAATATTTAAAAACCTTTTACAACATTATCAGAATATATACAAAAGATCATATGTATAATATAATTAATATATATATATATATATGAAAATAGACACAAAAAAGCTTTAGCCTTGTATGAGTATCCTTGTAGCTTTATAGCTCTTCTTTTCCCCCCTCGATAAAGAGGCAGTACTGTATGTGTATGCAAAGCAAAGAGTTAAAATAGAGAAATTCATCATTTTCTATGAAGGGAATAAAGCAAGCGATCAAGGCATGCGTGTGCAAATTAATTTGCATTAATTTCACAGAGACCATTTTATTTGAGATGAGAATTAATTTAGTGCCTAGTAACGCAACGGTGATTATTATTATTATTATTATTATTAGTATTATCATCATCATCAAATGTTTGCCATCTTGAATTCTAGCATCTAAAACTTACTTTGATCATTTCCGAATGCTAATCTTATCAGTCAAAAAAATAATGCTATAAATGTTTTTAAAATTGGAATTAACAGTGTTATATCACGTATACGACGACCATCAAAACGATCAAAACGACACAGTTCTATAATGTCGACCGTCAAGTCGCACCCGACAATCACAGTTCTATAATGTCGACCGCCAGGTCGCACTGGACAAAGATTTAACCTACCGATAACAACATTAAATGCTGATTGACATCCTGACCGGCGACCGACTGGCTGAACCGACCACTAGGCATCATAGGCCGATACCTAGCTCGGCGATGGTCACATCGCCACCAAACCATCTGACATAGTGTCACCAGACAAATGCTATAAGAAAGCAAGCCTGCTCACTGGTAAGCATTCCAACTCC
Source organism: Adansonia rubrostipa (assembly GCA_038381775.1). Taxonomy (NCBI): domain Eukaryota; kingdom Viridiplantae; phylum Streptophyta; class Magnoliopsida; order Malvales; family Malvaceae; genus Adansonia; species Adansonia rubrostipa. Next base: position 1,189,681 of record JBBYHM010000024.1, on the reverse strand, counting down.
AAGAAAATTACAAGAATATATTTTATAAAACACTCCCCTGACTTAACCATCGGAGAGGGCTCTCGGAGTACAAACTCCGGCGTCTTTCTAACTCTCTTTGTGTCGCAGGATACTGCTCGACTTTGGACTCCCAGCAGGAAGAATTCAACAATTGGCGCCGTCTGTGGGAACGCGATCGTAAAAGACCATGGTCGACCGAAATGTCGATATCCCACAAAACACTTCATCACCCACCGAGGCAACAAGCCGCACCAAAGTCCCGGCAGTCCCAGTAATGCCTAACTCGTCAAACACCCAAATACCCCACGTACCCATCTCATTACCTTCATGGCTGTCTCACTCGCCATTAACATACTACCAAAATTTATTGGGGTTAATTCCACTATTGGCCACCTTTACTCCACACCTAGGACAGGCCGCTGGCCATAGCACTACAGCCCCAGCAACCATTGTCACCACAAATACCCTACATGCACCATTTGACGTCTCATTACCCCCTTTTACTCAGTACAGCACACCCACACCACCCAGCCAGCCAGATTACCATGCGCATTACCAAGCCTAATTCTAAGCCATCGCCAGTCAACTAGCCGCCATCCAACAATCCTAGATCCAGCTGGCATAACTTGTCAACTCCCAGACCAACCGCCAAAACACATAACCTATTGACCGCCCAAACCAACAGACCGCGAACCATCCAAACTCCGACATGCAAGAGCGACACGCCATAACCGGCCGACCAACCCACCCTATTGCCATAGAAAGCTCCTGCTCTACCCCAAACCAAAGGCAAACGACGCAAGGAGCCTTCCACCATACCAGTGGCCATCACCCATCAGGATCGACTTTCAACCTTGCCCAACAGGTAGCGGCCTTGAAGCAAGAAATCAAGGATCTTCAAGAGCCACGTAGAGACAACTGGGAATGGCTATCAGAAGAACATAATCCGCTCTCACCCTGTATCCACCAAGTGTAGGTCTCTCAGAAAGTCAAACTCTCTCCAAACATTTACGATGGCAAAATCGATCCAGCTGACCATCTGAATCATTTTCGCGCTTTCCACAACCTGTGTGACGTGCCAGAAGCCATACAGTGTCATATTTTCCCCACGACATTACGAGGGCCAACATGAACCTGGTGGTACTCCCTGAATCCAAGATCCATTACCAATTTGGACCAACTAGGGAGACATTTTCTTGCCCACTTTAGTAGCTGCAGAATAGCAGCAAGAACATCTACCAGCTTAATGGCGATCAAGCAAAATAATGATGAAACGACCCGCGATTACCTTAAACGTTTCAATGCGGCCGCCCTGAAAGTTCAGGATCTAAATGACGAGTGGGCCATCCAGACCTTCACAACTGGCGTCCGGCATAAGTACTTAAAATATGCCTTGATGGATGCCCAGCCTACAAAGCTGTATCAGCTTTACGAGAAGGCACAAAAATACGCGAAAGCTGAGGAAATCGAGATCGCCAGTCGACAAGTGGATACCTGGGATCATGAGCAAAGGATAGGTCGCATGCCAAGGTCTAACCGGTTTGCCGACCGCCCGAACAACCGACCCCAGAAAGAAATGCCATCCACCACTCCGCAATGAAGCCCCACCAGGAAACGGGCATAGCCTACCCCGTATGTCAAATATGAATCCTACACACCGCTGACAACCCCTAGATCCCAAATCTTGAATGCCATAATGAGGGAAGGGCTTTTGGAGCACCCGCTTCCGATAAAAAGCGACCGAAGCACGCGCGACCCCACAAAGCGATGTAACTTTCATAATGATATCGGACATACCACTGAAGACTGTTTTAGCCTAAAGAACACCATCAAATCACTGGTAAGAAAGGAAGCGATTAAGCAGTTTGTGAAGAAGGAATTGCACGCCAAGGATCACACTCGATCCCCGTATGAGCGCAGGGAAACTGCGCCCAAACGACCTATTGCTGGCATCATCAATATGATCGTCAGCCCGACAGAAACTTGGGCAGATAGCAAATCAAAACGAAAGTCCCACCTCCGCTCGGTGATGGCGGTCGACGTAGCATCCAAACGTGCTAAGCAAACAAACTGGGTGATTCATTTTGACGATGATGATTCCCAACTCTTGTCAGATCGCGAAAATGATCCCATCGTAGTCTCCGCCACCATAGGCAACTATCAAGTCCACCGGATCCTCATTGATGATGGAAGTGCTGTGGAAATCCTACACTGGGATGCATTCCATCGAATGGGCTTTACAACGGCCGACCTCACCCCTTCATCCCCAATATACGGATTCGCCAACCAACCAATACCTGTCAAGGGGACGATCACGCTTCCAACAACTATGGGTGATGGGGAACATACCGTAAATGCTTTGGTCGACTTTTTTGTCATCGACCAGCCCTCCGCTTACAATGCCATTATTGGTCGACCATTGATGAACAGGCTAAAAATGGTCACCACCATCTATTGCCTGATAGTAAAATTCCCCACACCCACGGGGATTGGATATATGCGTTCCAACCAACGGACCGCGCTACAATGTCATCTGTTGTCAATTGAGATAGCCACACGCCACTCCACGGGAACCCTGGAAAGCAAGGCTGGACCATCTGTTCATACTATTACGTCAGCACAACCAGACGCAATCGACCTGGAACAGCTAGACGCCAGAGATGGTTTTCATGATCAAAAACCCTAGCCGGCCGAGGATACCGAAAAGATTCCCCTCTATGACTCAGATCAGGAGTTGACCACCTGCATTGGTTCTGCCCTCGATGCTCAAGGCAAGAATCTCCTCACTAAATTCCTTCACCGAAATGCCGATGTGTTCGCCTGATCCGCAGCCGACATGCCTGGCATCGATCCAGCCGTCATCATGCACTCACTCCATGTTAACCTGCGCACCTTGCCAGTCAAACGAAGGAAGCGCAAATTTACCCCGGAATGACTCCATGCGATCCGTGAAGAGGTCGACAAATTATTACACGCCAACTATATCAGGGAAGTCAAATATCCAGACTGGCTCGCCAACGTCGTAATGGTCAAAAAGCCCTAGGGCAAGTGGCGACTGTGCGTGGACTTCACTGATCTGAATAAGGCCTGCCCCAAAGACAGCTACCCTCTACCCAGCATTGATCGCCTAGTGGATACATCTGCCGGCCATAAACTTTTGAGTTTTATGGACGCTTTCTCTGGGTATAACCAAACCAAGATAGACCCTTGCGATCAAGAAAAAATGGCGTTTATCACAGAAGACGTTACTTTTTGCTACCAAGTTATGCCATTTGGCTTAAAGAATGCGGGCACCACATACCAATGCTTGGTCAACAAGCTCTTCAAAGGGCAAATCGGGCATTCAATGGAAATTTACGTAGATGATATGCTCGTCAAAAGCCCCTCCCTACACCAGCACCTCAGTGATCTCTCAGGCACATTCGATATACTTCGTAAGTACAAAATGAAACTTAACCCCTTAAAATGTGTGTTTAGTGTGTCCGTAGGAAAATTTTTGGGCTTCATGATCTCCTCCAGAGGTATTAAAGCTAATCCTGAAAAAATCAGTGCCATCCTGCAAATGTGCCCGCCCAAATCAACCAAAGAAGTACAACGATTAACCGGACGAGTAGCTGCCCTCAACCGTTTCATCTCCAAATCCATCGAAAAATGTTTACCATTTTTTCGGTTACTGTGGAAGACAACTAGATACCAATGGACTGACGAGTGCCAACAATCGTTCGACCAACTCAAAGACTACCTGAGCACTTCTCCCCTACTCGTCAGTCCAAAGGCTGGCGAACCCTTATTTATCTATCTTGTCGCTTCAGACGAAACTATCGCTGTAGTTTAGTCCAAGAAGAACGGGGACATCAGTTCCCTGTCTACTATGTCAGCAGAGCACTGCAACCAGGCGAACTTCGTTACAGCAAACCAGAAAAAATGGCTTTCGCACTCGTCATCACAGCACGCAAGTTGAGACAATACTTCCAAGCACACCCAATCACTATCCTCATCGACCAACCTCTTAAAGACGTCCTCACCAAAGTTGACTCTGCCAGACGACTTATCCGTTGGAGCATTGAGCTTAGCGAATTTGGGCTCACCTACTATCCCTGCAAAACTATTAAAGCATAGGCACTCGCCGACTTCATCGCCGAATGCACCTTTCTCCAGTCTCCAGACCATAACCTAGAACCAGTATCGCCAGGCAATCAAGGCACTACCTGCACTGACCCGCATCCAAGTGCCAAAGAAGGTGAATGGCAAATTTTTGTTGATGGCTCTTTCGGCACAACTAAAGGTGGTGCCGGCGTACTACTGCTCGATCCCGAAGGATATGAATGGCACTACGGCCTCTCCTTGTAGTTTGTCACCTCTAACAACGCTACTGAGTACGAATCTTTAATCGCCGACCTAGGATTAGCCAAAACTTTAGGCGCCAATCATATAGTCGGCCACACAGACTCTCAACTCGTCACCAGCTAGGTGAATGGCCTATACAATGTGAAGGATGAGTTACTTGCCAAATACCACACAGTTGTAATGGCCCTTTCTCAGCAGTTCGCCCGTATTACTATCAAACAGATACCCAGAGAGGACAACTCTAGGGCTGATGTTCTGTCCAAACTAGCGAGTACTCTCTACATCTCCACCAGAGGCAAAATCCTCCTCGAAAGCCTCTCGAAACTCAGCTACAACCGATTTGTCCATCACATTATGGCTGATGTCGAAGAAAACTGGATGACACCAATCATTTCCTTTCTCAAAGATAACCAAACTCCCAACGACCTGGTCCAAAAAAGACGATTGGAACAAAGAGTGTCCAGGTACATTCTACTTGATAACTCTTTATACAAAAAGTCCTTCACACTCCCATTGCTAAGATGCCTTAACCCCTCTGAAGCGACTTACATTTTGGAAGAGATACACGAAGGCGTCTGCAGAAACCATATGGGTGGGCAATCGCTAGCCCTCAAAGCCTTACGGCAAGGTTTTTTCTGGCCCACCATGAAAAAAGATGCTGCTGCCCTTGTCAGAACATGTGACAAATGCCAACGCTTCACCCCCATTCCCAGACAACCAGCTGAAGCACTTAAACAGATCTTCAGTCCTTAGCCATTCTGTGTCTGGGGCATTGATATATTGGGACCATTCCCTTTAGCTGTAGCCCAATGAAAATTTCTACTGGTCGCCTGCGATTACTTCACCAAATGGGTCGAAGCAGAGCCAGTCGCCACTATTACGGCCCGCAATATGGAGAGCTTCATTTAGCGTTATATACTTTGTCGCTTTGGCGTCCTCCATGTCATTGTAGCAGACAATGGCAAGCAATTAACAGCCGACAAACTCCATGATTTTTGTTCATGCTTCAACATCAATCTCGTCCACACCTCTGTCGCCCACCCCCAATCCAATGGCCAAGTTGAGTCCACGAATAAAAATATTCTCCAACCTCTAAAGAAGAAGCTGGACGACGCAAAGGGCTCTTGGGCTGATGAAACACCTGGCATCCTTTGGGCTATTAGAACGACTGCAACTCAGGTGACTGAAGCTACTCCTTTTAGCCTCGTTTATGGAACAGAGGCCGTAATACCCGCCGAAATAGGAGTCCACAGTTTTTGCACCACATACCCGGATCCAGAGCTCAATTACGACCATCTCAAGGCTAAGCTTGATCTACTCAAGGAAGCTAGAGAAGACATCGCAATCCGCATGGCTATCCAAGCACATCAAGTTAGCCGGTATTATAACCAACGAGTCTGCAACCGCCAATTCCAAGTGGGCGACCTTGTTCTCCGAAACTGCAAAGCCAGTCGACCAGCAGCCGAACAGAAAAAACGTTTCCTGCATTGGGAAGGACCCTATCAAGTTAGCCAAATCCTAGGTTTCGGCGCTTACAAGCTGGCCACATTAGACGGATGCCCCATTCCGAGCATGGAACGCTGCCCATTTGAAGAAGTATTATTTGTAAATATATCTGCCACCAACATTTTTTAGTCGCCATTATATACCTTTATCTTACAAAGACATTTCGCCGATCCATCAACTCCTACTTACACCAAAGCAACCGCTCCAACACAACGCGATACATATTGCTACAACGCAATTACTGTTGGGCGTTATCTTTTATTACTAGCACAAGCAACTACCCAGACTCCATGTTTGCTATAACACAATCACCAAGAGACTATACTCAAATGCCTTCGCCACGAGGCACTATGCTTACTACAAAACCTTCGCCACGACACGACTTGGACAAATCA
>JBBYHM010000024.1:1150369-1161263 GCA_038381775.1 Adansonia rubrostipa | reverse complement strand
CTTCTATGAGAATTTATAAGGCTAAATTCTCTAGAGAACTTATAAAAACCAAGATGTGTTTGGAGCCAAAATGAACATAAACATGAGAACCAAGGGTGATCGAAGAGGGATTCTATGCCACCTATTGTCTTAGTTAACCAGAAAGGTTAAACAGTTTAAGATATCATATTCACTAGTTAGTTGTGTAAATACGACTGTATCACTATGGAAGTTTCAATGTGAAAAGCTACCTATGGTAATGCAATATTTTGAGTCATTTTTTTATTTTAACATACGGGGGATTGTTGGATATCAATGACTAATGAGTGTGTATAAATGCAAAAAAGGTATACCAATATGCAGGTTGTCGTATGTAAATATACGTACACCAATATGTAAATTGTCATATGTGGATATATATATATATATATATACTAATACATATATTATCGTATATAGATATACGATACATAAATATGTTACAGAATTGATTTTCACAATGAATAAAAAATTGATCTCAAACTGCTCACTTGAAGAGAAAGAAACTAGTTGGTGTGGAATCCCACATGGGTTTATATAAGTTTAATTTCAAAGTGGGCACCCAAGTTTTTACGGAGGGTGAGGACATACCAAGCTTGATTGGACCACATACACAAGCATCCCAAACTAAAGCAAGTTAGGCTTAAGCTTAGTTTTGGTTAAAGGTCACATATGTCTTATCTTTTTGAAACCTAACCTAATTGACAATATTTAAAAGTCCAGCCCAACCAAGCAAAGATGTTTGATTAAGACATATTTTATTGAATAGGTTTAATGCCAAAATATATATATATATATATGGTTCTGAATAATTATAATTGTTCAGACAATAAAGGGAGTTTTTAATTCTTATTTAATTAATAGTTACTCTGTGTTTTTTTTTTCTTCAATTATTCTTTCAATTTTTTGAAAAAAAATTGCTACATCTTTTCGGGTTCATTGTATTGCCATTGATAAATGTTATCAACGACAGTATGATTGAAGAAACTTGAAAGACAAATTACAAATTACTGTCAAACACCTAAATTATGGTCAAGCACTCAAGAAATAGGTAAATATCATCCTAAGATCAGATGCTGCACCTGGACTCAAACTAATTAACTTATGTTCGACTAAATTCAAGTTAGTATAATTTCTCGATACCGTTCATGCATTAGTTCACAATGCTACTGGTGTTCTATTTTGGTATATGTATATTTGAAATGTATTTTTCCAATATTGGAGTCGGTTCTTGAACATTGGAAACTGACTCTTACTTGTTACAGTATTGAAATTTGTAGTTGCAATATCGAAATGTATACGAACCGGTTCTTCGTACGTTGGAACCGGCCCCTTGCCTTTTTTTATGGTCCCCAACATTCTTTACTTGCAGTAGTCACGAAGAAAATGTGGACACCCAAATAAGGATGTCACTGTGGATACAAGGGACCCATGTCTTTCTCATGGATGGAAAGATTGACATTGCCGTGGATGCTTATATTGTACAAATCAAAATTAAGAAGAATGTAGTTTGGTAAGGATGGCAAGCTAATATAGACATCATTGTACTGAAATTTTATGAGGCTGGGCGTGGAATAGAAGGTAATGAGATATCAATACGATCAAAATCAAATAAATACATTTAAATTTAAAAATTCAACCGATTGAAATTAAAATTAAATAAATCAATTTAAATTAATTAAATTATTTTAATTTCAATCGATTTATTTAATTATTTGACTTTTTGCTTGCACACCCTAATTATGAAAAGTTATATTTTTAACGAAAAAGATAGAAGACCATAACAAGCCCAAAGTCAAATAGACAAATGGGAACTTCTTTCTTACTCCATCTATTTTACCAAAAAAAAAAACGTAATCTATCCGTCTAAACTATGTAGATATGAGGTGTTCGGTAAAAACAAAACAAGCTCCAAAAAGAATTAATAATAAAAGGTCCAACCTCGGACCAATCCAAACCAAGTTCTTCCTTCTCTTTTGATTTCAAATTGATGGGAGGAGAAAGTCCATAACTCCAGCGGCTATTGAATATGTCAAACCACACAATTTTTTTTTTCCAAAGTCTAAACACAAGATTGAAAAAAAACAAAAGAACAACACCACCCAACCCATCTGCAAAAACACCAAGTACATAGATCCTATTATCAACAAAAACTTATTTCTCTAAGTCGTTGTTTGATTTCGCTTAATCATAATCTTTTTTTAAAAACAAAAGTTGTTTTTTATCATATCATTGCTTCCATTTCTTTCAACAGTCATACGAAGACGGAGAAGAAGAAGAAGAAGAAGATCTGCATTCCATTTTTTAAGCCTGAATCAGGTTCCTTTTCCATTTCCAAGAATACCCGTTTCCTTTTTTTATTTTTGTTTTTTTTTTTTTTGTTTTGCTTATTGGTCGATGCTAAGAATTTTTTTTTGGTGATTTTTCTTTATCTTTGCTAATGACCCTTGAATTCTTTCGTTTTATGAATCTGAAAAATCTTGTCAAGATTTATCATTTGATTTCATATCGCATTGTTGTTTCTGGTAATTAATGTATATATGTTTTGATTCCATTAATTCTGTTAACTGTAATTCTTTTCGATACACACACATGTATATCTGTATATGTTTATCAATTTAAAAGTGGATGGGATTCAAAATTTAGACATTTTACCTTCCTGTGGACGAATAAAAACAACTAAGTGAAAAATTGAATATAAATTCCAAGTAAAATTTTTACCTTGTGTTTGTTTACTGCCTTGATCTCTGACAAACGTATGAGGTATTTTGGTGTGAAATGAGCAAATTTCGAGGGGATATTAGATGATCTAATCAGGAGTTATAAAAGATGTTTGCGGGTGGGGATGTGGGTGGATTCCAGCAAGCTACCTTGCTTAGAATAAAATTTATGTTAGTGGATGTAGCTCTCTTCAACGTTTCACCGTGGAGGACAAATAGTAGTTGTAAATGAAGTGTCACAAATATTTTGTAGAATATTTTTGCTTTTTATATATCAGCTTTTTTATTAAATACTTTTCAAGATTGCAAGGAGGATGCAAGTTTTGAGGTTGTTGCGAACTTGTAGATAGTGATCTGATCACTTTCTCGTCTTATACTATTATTATTATTATTCTTATTATTATTATTATTATGAAGCATTATCATTCTTCTATCACAATTGAGAGTTTCCTAATATTATTGCATAGCTGAAGCAAAGAATTCTTTAACTTTATTTTTAGATACTTTTATAAGCTATTCAACATAAGATCATATAATTTGTGCAATATTTTTTACCCAAATTTGCTGATGTTTAATTTTTGTAACCTCGTTTTATCAGTGACTGATGGGAGAAGATGGAACACCCACATTTACTGTGGATGATGCCCTTTTGGTCGTGGGGTTTGGAAAATTCCAAATTCTTGTGCTTATTTATGCTGGAATGGGTTGGGTTTCAGAAGCTATGGAAATGATGCTTCTGTCTTTTATAGGTCCAGCAGTTCAATCCGTATGGGGTCTTTCTTCGCATGAAGAGAGCCTAATAACTAGTGTGGTTTTTGTTGGAATGCTTGTCGGAGCCTATTCATGGGGTGTAGTCTCAGATAAACATGGAAGAAGGTGGGAACTTTTTTCAGTTTCATGTTTTTTTTGGCAGTACCTCTTCTTTAATGGTCTGTGTTTTATCTAGATGGAGTATGCCCAATATTAATGCCTTGTTTGACCTCCAATTTAACACAATTATAAGTGTTTGGCATATAACACACATTCTTTCCAAAAGAAACTGGGAAGTTAGTCTTTTAGACTTTTTTATTTTTTGCCCGAAACTGGCGAAATTTTTTGTGGTTACGTGCCTGCATTTGGAATCCTGCATTATTTTTAAGCTTCTTCCCATTAACTTTTTCCTTTTTTTCCCCCCAATATCTTACACTCTTTATTGGTGGAGACCATTCGGCAATGATCTTTGAGACCAAAAGACATTTAGTTTTTCTGTTGAAGTTACCTTAGAGCATGCACTGAAATAATTCTTTCCAGATAGACAAGTGAGAGTGGCTCTTTGTATAAAATATGATTGAATGGAGCTATGCAGTTCCTGGTTTGGGAAAAATTTATTGTTAGTAATGCAAAGTAGGTGCTATGGTTAAGTTTGAGCTGTCAAACTTATAGGAATTGAAGTGAACTTTAGAACTCAAAGCTTCCTATCTGTTATTCCTTGTTAAATTTTTATTTATCTGTTCAAAGACTAAGCTACAAATATCTGGTCCACTCAGAAACTCATGGAAAGAGACTTATTCTGCCTTGCTCTAGCACCATGGCATCCTTTTTCTCTACTTGATGCAAAAGTGATTTTTTTTGTTTTTTTTTTACTTTTTTTATGGAAGCAGAAGTGAATTTGATGATGCTCCTTCTTGCATATTTGCTGTGTTTCTATTCTTGTCCTCTATGACATCCCTTTTCATTCACTTATTTCTGTCCTTCAGGAGAGGGTTCCTCATCACTGCATTAGTTACTGCTGGAGCCGGCTTTTTGAGTGCCTTGGCACCAAATTATATTTCATTGATTATTCTTCGTAGTTTGGTTGGTCTTGGTTTGGGAGGTGGGCCTGTTCTTTGCTCCTGGTTTCTAGAGTTTATTCCTGCCCCAAGCAGAGGCACTTGGATGGTTGTTTTCCAAGCATTCTGGACTGTTGGGACAATTTTTGAAGCCTCACTTGCGTGGGTATGCCTTTGATGTCTTTACTATCTTTCATTTTCTCAGCATATTCTTCTTTTCGTGTTTTCTTCATTCAATTTTCTGCATTTGGAAGCTGCTGGTGAAGCTTTGCTATAGTTTTTACTTCCAAATTTTGATCCATAATGTAATCTCTGTCATTATTCAGGTCATTAGATTAAAAAACTTACTTTCCTTCGTATCATAAAGGCCATTATGTTAAACATTTAGAATTAATCACTTTTCTCTTGGATGTAGTCACTTGTATTTTTGCATTACCTTGCTCTAAGATTATAGAGGTTATTAAATTTGAGAACTTGCTGGTCTTGGTAAGGTAAAAGCCAAAAACTAAAACATTTGGAAATTACCCCTTTTCTCTTAGACTATGGTCACTACTATTTTTGGAATGTGTTTCTTTTGTTTTTGTCTTAACTCTTGCCTTTTCTCTTTATTCTGCTGAGGTTTCAGATATTTCGGAACAATTTGAGATTGATTTGCACTATAAAATTGAATGATGCTTGTTGCTTCATTTTTGGGGAATTGGTTGGAATGTAAGCTGTGTTTATCTTCAACTGTTTGGTGGCTATTGGTTGTAATGATTGTTTTTGTCATTGTATGAATTAGGTAAAATAAGTTCGTAGATATCCATCTCCTACCAATTGGGATGGGAATAGCAACCAGTTGCATCATATCATTAAGAAGGCTGCATTTCTTTCAGTAGCTCGGTCAGATTCAGAGTTCAATCATGTTTATTTCGCCCCTCATTCATGGTAATTTTTTTTCTTTCAGTTTGTCATGCCAAGATTGGGTTGGAGATGGCTACTTGCTCTGTCTTCTCTCCCTTCATCATTTCTCCTTCTATTCTATGGATTGGCACCTGAATCACCCAGATTTCTATGTTTGAAAGGTAGAAAAGACGAAGCGCTCGGTGTTTTGGAGAAAATAGCTAGGATGAATGGCGCAAAAATGCCTCCTGGAATTCTTGTTTCTGAGCATGAAATTGAGTTAGCTGGAAAGAGTATTGCAACAGAAGATACACAGTTGCTTCTACCAGAAGATAGCGAATATACAACTCCTATGGAAATGAATCCTAATGCAGGAGGCATCTCATCATTATTGAAGCTTCTTTCACCAGAATTAGTTCGGTCAACTACACTCTTATGGATAGTATTCTTTGGAAATGCATTTTCATATTATGGCCTAGTATTACTAACAACTGAGTTGCATAATGGACGTAATACATGTGGTCCAGAAGAATTGCAATCAGAAAAATCCCAGGATGTTAGCTACAAAGATGTTTTCATTACTACTTTTGCTGGTATTGTTCTCTACCTGTCCAATGATTTCATCTACTTATAAAAGTTTATTTTAACACTCATGAAGGCACTTCACTGACATTTATCTTTGACTTGATTCTAGAGTTCCCGGGCCTCCTCTTATCTGCTGCCACTGTGGATAAATATGGTCGTAAGTTTTCAATGTCAATTATGTTCTTCCTGTGTTGCATTTTCATGTTTCCATTGGTATTCCATCAGCCTCAAGGTCTAACAACAGGCCTCCTCTTTGGCGCTCGAATATGCATCACTGCAACCTTCACAGTTATGTATATATATGCTCCTGAGGTAAGTGCGAATTTTTTTTTTTTTCCCCTTTCAGGAGTTAAGGAAGTTCAAGTTGTGTCTTTCTGTAGCTCATGGACAAAAGTCAACATAATAAAATTTCAAGATTACTTTCATTTTCTTCTTGGTTTGACAAGATCACACACATGTGAAATTCAACTTGTAAATACTTAAGATTTTTCAGTGTTTTTTTTTTTATTTTTAATTTTAGCCATTGTTTTCCCTCCCGAGTGAAGTTATTATGTGCAAATATTCAACAATAGCACACCTGAACCTATTCTGACTACCTGTATAACTATTATTTAATTATTTTGACTCTGAATCTGAGTACTTTTGAGCAATAATGGAGTTTTTTTTTTTTTTCCCAAGAAAACTAGAAAAGAGAATAATGCTAGAATACACTAGAGGAGACTTTGTTTCATAAACTACAACTTTGTCTTTGTTGTTTTCTCTGACAAGCATGCATAAAAAGTTCAGTGCCCTACATATTACAGGTCACTATTTTGTTGCTTTTCATTCTTGAACATAGTCAGTTCTGTTCAATTAACTGGCTTGAAAGCTTTCTGAATGCTATATGAGATAGTTACGACTCTATCTTGTACATGACACATAATCCCAGGTAAATTCATTTTTGAATAACATTTCACAAAAATTTTATGGGAAGAGTAATTTTGTCTTTCCAAACTCAAATATTGCCTTTTCAAATAGAATTCTCTAAACAGTCTAAGTTTTGAACACAAAATTTTTGGAGGACTACAAAGTAACTCATTTTTTATGAGCTCCTTTGGGTTGAGGTTTTATGCAGTTTCACACTCTCCGTATTGGCTACTCACCTATCTCCTAACATTCTTGTTACTGTTCCTTTTTCTTAATCTCATGTTTCAAGGTGATCTCATATTTGACTCTTTTTTCTCTCCTTTCCTGCATAAATTAAACATACATTAAAATTTTCAGTTTGATAAATCTTTGCTTATTCCGTGATTAAGTCGAATATAGTTTCCTTTTTTAATGCTTTTATCTGCCCAGAATACTGATCTTATGGAATGTATCATCCTACTCTAGGAGGGAATAATCCTAATTAAAATAACTAGCAAGGCATTCTTAAAGTCCAAGGATTAAATGGCCAAAATGTCCAAGAGTCATCTTACGTCTAGATAGTCATGCACTGCATCTCTGAGGCCCTCTTTATCTGCTTACTTGGCTATGGTATAGACATAAACATTGTTAATAGCACTAGATTGCATGGATTATGTATAAGAAAATGGTTTACATATTGTATAGTTAATCACTTATTTAGATCTTTTAACATTTCATTACATTTTGCATGAAGTGACGATTTATTTGTTTAATTTAACCTGTAGATTTATCCAACCTCAGTCAGATCAACTGGTGTTGGGGTTGCAAGCTCAGTGGGAAGAATTGGTGGGATGGTATGTCCTCTTGTGGCAGTAGGTTTAGTGCATGGATGTCATCAAACTGCTGCCATTATGTTGTTTGAGATTGTAATTTTTGTATCAGGGATATGTGTACTGTTTTTCCCATTAGAGACCAAGGGTAGGGATTTGAGTGATAGTATTTCTAGTGCGAAACAAACAAGTCAATCAGTTAAATAGTCAGGGCTTGCCCCTTCTGTATAACACTTCATTTATTATAATAAGAAAATAAAGAAGAACTTGACTTACTGCTTTTCAAATTTCTTCTTTCTGCAAATGTATTTTCGTTACATTACCTTATAAAATGTTCCATCCTCGCTGTTTCCTTAAGAAAGACTTAACCGTGTCTCTTGCTTTTGATGGCATCCATGTCAAGAAGTAAGCTGTTTTCGTTAACGAGTGGCGACATTAGATTTCAGTCTGGTACCAACTTAAAAGCTAGAAGATAAGCTGGTAAGTTACATCATTATCTCTTAAATTTCTTTTTTGGTTGCTTTAATTCTCTTCTTTAGCACTAGGGATAAAGTGAAGTAATATTTGGGTAATAACTTGAGGATCCCCTTTAAACTAATATCTGAACTCTGAAGATGCATTAGCTTTATATGATTTTGAGACACAAGGTAGACGGCATTTTATTTTGCTCCCTTTAACAAAATGGCGGAATATATGAGTAGAATGAATGCATGGAAAGACGCTAAGAAACATAAAATAAAATGGTCAGAAGCAAATAAAGGCAGGCAGTTTTTAAGTAGTGATGCTTGAGAACTTATTTTTGGTTGCAGAAAGGAAGTTAAGGCGCTGAGAAAATTTCTCTGCTCTGCCTGACTGACGATTTGAGTTCATAGAAAACTTGATTGGTGAAATCTTTTTCTATCATTAATTAATGGTGACCGTATTGTTATGATATTTGGGTTTTATTGATTAATGATGTACCTCTCCGCTTTTCATCAGTGGCTTTGATTTTTTAGCCATGTGCAGTTGTCTTGTTGCCTTCGAGTCTCAGTGGACAACACTTAGGATGCAAATAAATGCATGATTGCCGTACTCTTTTATCAACTTCAACATGAATTTATCTGTAAATAGCTATGCGATGCAAAAAGGGTTTTCCAAATCCAATACATTAATAATTCCTTCATTATCTTTACTAGAAACAGAGACAAGTGAAAGCGCAATAAAAGAGTAGGCCATGGTTTAGAACCACCTCTCAAACCTCTCTGGATCTGCTGCTTGGTTTCGTAGTCTGTTTTGAAAACGTGGACTTTGCTGTCCTATTGTTCCTCCAAGTAGTCTTGACATCATCAGTAAGTGCGAGGCAGATGAACCAACCAGAAGAGAGAAGCATTCAGAGCCATGAAAGCAACAGCACGAAAGAGACCGTTCCTGCCAGTGGGGCATGTTGTGTTGTGTTCACGTGTCGATGAACATTTTTAGTTAGATAAACGATCTCAGTGATGGTCAGCCAATACAATATACCTGCGGCCGACATGGAGAGTGCCCTGGTTACCGCCAGCCCACCACAAACAAGAGGTTTTCAGTAACTGATGAAAGAGCCTTTAATTAATTCTAATTCAACAACAAATAATTACCGATGCTGCTCAGAATAGAAGAAAATGTACCTATAATTATTGTACTTATTTACTTACAAAAATGACGAGGAAAAACACGAAGAATGTGATGGTTCGGAAAGAAAACATAATGAGGAACAGATTTTCCTTTGCAAGGATAAAAAGCCTAGTATCCAACAAGTTAGATTGATACAGCAGCAATTGATGCAATGCAATAGGTAAGAAGCCTAGAACAACGGTTGGGTCGGATGGATACTTGCAAACAATGGGATCAGCTTCTGTCAAACTTTGTGGATTTCCAGTTGCAGGCTGTAAAAGAATCATATAAAAAAAAAGGAAACGAAACAAAAATCATGGAGATCTCCGGAAAATTATAAACCTACAACAACATTGCCTAGCCATGCCCATGCTTTTGAATCAGAAAGAAGAGTAAACTTGAAGTAATTAGTTTAGACTAGGAAGAAGGAACCTTTTTGCTTTAAGCTACTATTCCATACATGAAGGATTTCACCCAAGTACTGCAACGATATAGGACATTGTTTTTATTCCAATAGCCATGTTTTGTTTTCTAGCAGAGCAAGTGCAGACCGACCGACCGGGTGAGATATTATTTATGACCAGATCAGATCGTACATTTTAGTAATTTAAATTTTAATATAAATTTTTTTATTTTTATTATTTTTATATAATAATTTAAGATTTTATATAAAATATTTTTTATTTTTTTAAAAATATTTAATAAAAAATAAGTTTTATTTTTTATTATTTTTAAATAATAATTAAAAATTTAATAAATTTTATTTTATAAATTAAAAAATTAATATAAAATATTTTTAATATTTATTATCATTAAATAATATTTTTAATATATTATAATTTTATATATATACTTTTTATATATTTTGGAGCGTCGGCTCTCAGCCTAAAGAACCAGCCCCACTGAAAAACGGTGCAGGTGAAAACTAAAGGGAAAATGATGATTTTATCCGCTTTACTAACAATTTTAATAATTTTTTTAAATTATCCTTTGTATTTTCATTTTTTTAATAATTATTGTTAAATTACACTTTTTGCGAATTCTCCCACAATCTTTCTGTCTTCCTTTGTTTCCTTTTTTGTTTTAGTGAATATTCATGGCGGCAACCACGGCTCGTAACCCTGTTACGTCTACTACCAATTAAAATCTGTTTCTTTTTCGCCCTTTTTGTCTTTTTTTTTTTCCGGTGGGTTTTTGATTTTATGCGGTTTCAGTCCTTTTTATGGCAAGTCTATTTGAATTTGATAGGTCAATTTCTATTTTTTTTTCCTGATTTGTTTTTTTCCTGGCTGAATTTGGGGGCTCTTTGATTGATCTCCTGTTTCTGTCTGATTTGATTTGTTTATAGGTGAAAAGAGGGGGTTGATCTTTTTGTTAAGATCAGTGATGTGGGTCTTGTTAATTTAAAGGAATTATAGCGAAATTCTGCTACTTTTTTTGGTTATATTCATGGTTTTTTTCCCCTTACTTGTCCTTCAATCTTCTGTCTGTTGTTATGGAAGTGCATTGAGGTTGGAAAGAAAATGTAGCCTATGGT
>JBBYHM010000024.1:1104177-1118277 GCA_038381775.1 Adansonia rubrostipa | reverse complement strand
AAATCAAGGAGTTAGGTATTCTAGAGATAAGAATTTAAATTAGAATGTTCTAGTTTCCTTTTCTATCTAGGACACTAAATGTGAAGGTTCAAACCTCCTGTATAAATAGACCTACAAACAGCTTGTAAAATAACAGAAATAAGAAAGTTACTGATTCAATTTTAGTTTTATCAGTTTTCTTTCTACAGCTGGAGCAATGCCCAGAAAAGATTGAAAAGCAGGTCTATCGAATGATCAGATCATATCTCAAGGGATAATACTCGAGATATAGCATGAGCGGACTTGCAAGAAGATGCATGTAATTAGACAGAACATTATTGTATAAACAACTGAAATGGCAATTTTAGCCAACAAATAATTTAATCATATGCAGAATCAAGAACTGTATCATCTTCAATCTCAAGATTCGAAAATGTCCACGCAAAAAATAACATAGTAAAAAAAACACCTATGGTTCCAAGAGGGTATAAATATGCAGAAAACACCCTAAAAATGGAAAGTGGGTAAAACGAAATCCTCCAAGATTTTCCTATTTGTCAAACAATGCATGCATCAGGGCAAAAAGAGAAAGATAAGAGTTGATAAAATTCAGTGAAAAAGCTAAACAATTTTCCGTCGTAGAAAATTGGAGATATAAGGTGTATTAGTCAAGTCAGAGGGATCGTAAGCCTTTTAATTCTCTTCCAGGATAGGGGTGGTGCTGTAGACAATTTTATTTATATGAATATATAAAGCCAATTGCTTAGTTTGTTATTATAAGTTAAATGATATCAACTCAGCAGATAAAATTACTTTAAAACCAAATACAACTATAAATCTAGAACTATGGCATAACTTCCTCTTCTCTTTCAAAACACAATTTTTTTTTTCTTTCCAAAAGCACCTTTTTTACTCTCATGTAGTTGGTGTGCCAAATTCTAGTGTGCATTGTCCAATAGGATAATAAATGTTTCACGGAATTTTAATTGAGCAATTTAAGGAATAAAATAAAATAGTGGGAAATATGTTTTTCACCAAGCTATGTCACCATGTAACAGATGATATTCATACCTTAAACCGACTGATCAAGAATAAAGCAATATGTCCACTAGTAATCTTGTGTTCCCCAACAGAAGACTCAAGATCAAACTCTATATCAGGCATGGACGTGAAGCCAAACCATAACTGATCAGAAGGAGGTGGCTTTATATATAACCGTAGTGTTCCTCGAAGGGATGCAACCCTTATTGACAAAGACAAAGGCACCTGCAATTTGAAATATCAATCAGTTTAAGCACATAAAAGACAATTTTCTTTTCAGTAATTGATGCTATGGAATAAATTTCAATAGTGATACATTAACAATATGCTCAACTCATTATTACATTACGAGACATCCATGCAGCTGCAGTGTTCTGTTTATGTTACGATACTAGTCCATCCATAATTCATATGATAATGACCTTTGATTAGGTTAACATACAAATATCAGCTAAGTTTGTTAAGAACATAATGACATGACAAATCACCATATTAATAATATATGAACCATCCTATTGCAGTCAAAGGGTCAAACCAGGGGTCTCCACCAAAATAATAATAATAATAATAATATTGTTACCCCAGCAAATGTCACTGGCCAGCTCTGAGTTTTTTTGATTTGTCCACCAAATTGAAGAATCACTGCAGTTGATCCTATTAAATATGAATGTTCCATAAGATTTGGTATCTAGTCATTGTTTACTCATCTTTCTCTTGTTACCTATGATTTTCAGCAGGCTGATAGCCTCACTAGTCAGAACCAGAACCTTAAATTTCTAATATTGCCGAAGATTAACCTTCTTGCTATTCATCAGAAACCACAGAAACACAAACTTGCACACCAAACTCTGCCATTACCCTTCAATTACGATTCACAGCAACCAATACTGCCCCATAGCTTCAACTTGCAACCATATTACATTTCTTAACCCATTCTCAATTCATAAACCAGTTTCCTACCAGATCAGCTGGAAATACTCATGGCACCTAAAAGCTAATCCAAAAGCAGATATGCTAACTACTGCTAGTCAAATTTCAGCTGCCCTGTCCTCCAAACCCAACATGTTCGATCAATCCAAAATATAACAGCTCAACAGTTTACAATTATTACAGATATTTCTCAATCAAACTGAACTAACTATTGCTCCCTTGTCCCAATAAACTTGTCACATGCTGGTTTTTTTACTGGTAAAAAATTTTAAACTTTCACCTATTTTTATTTTATATTTACAATTGATCAAAATATGAAAAAGTGCTATCTAAAAACTTTTAATATATATGTTTTGAAAATCTAATTAATTACAATATTTAAAATAATAGAGGTTAAAGTTGAAAAAATTTGACTGAAACAAAAGTCAAAATGTAACAATTTCTATGGGACAGGAGTATTTGATTCCCTTTTTCCCAACCAGATGGATGTTCAACCAAACTGCATTTAAGATTATTTTGCTTCCTTCATGATCCCTTTTTTCCTTCCTCATAATTCAGAGTATCATTTTATGTATTTGACATATCTTGCCATATCTTGTCATATTGTATCCTAATTTTTTTAAAATTTGATATGTAGCTATCTTGCCATATCTTGTCGTTTTGTATCCTATTTTCTTCAAAATGACAATGTCACTTGATCTGTATCGTATCGTACTTGTGTCCTCCGTCCATGATTATGCTTCCTGGTAGTACACTGACTTAATACATGTAAACTAGGAAGTACAAATACAAACATTAGATAAGGGTACAACACAATATGTATAAAATGACACAATAACTTTAGAAAAATTAGGACATAACACAGCACGATGAAAAAATAAAATATAAATTAATATATAAGTATATATATGTCTGTGTTTATAATTTAATTAATTTTCTGTTCAGAAACTATTTTTAAATAAATTTTTTATTAATATAGACAATATGCGTTGATATCTCAAATGTATACAATTTTAAAATAGTATTACAAATGCTGAAGATAAATTCTATTATCAAACAGACAAAATTATTAATTGTGTTGGATATACTTTAAATTCATCTAGCCCAATTGTTTTTGTAGGCTTAAAATTCATTAAAATCTTCTACCCAAAAGCCCATTTCAGCCAACCCAATTCTGTACTTAAGCCCTAACTTTATTAACACAATTTCTCATCATCTCCAACGCAATAGCACTGGATCTCCTTCAATTCCATTTTCAACAACAGCTGCATATCCTTTGGCAGCTGCATATCCCATTCCATTTATCACATAATCTTCTAACCAACCTTTCACCTCTAACTTACGTTCCACCCACATAGAACAACATCACTCAATCCCAAAGGAAGATTGGATTGTTCTATACTTGTCTCCCTCTTGTCTTCTGTTTCTCTTTCAATTGTTGTGACGTCACTGCTGTATTGACATTGCGCTCTAAATAACAAATTTATTTTTTAATTGTTTTGATGTATTGGGAAGTATAAAACACATATCCAGCCATGTAGGGAATATCCGTGTCAGATATAGATATCACACAAACATGCAATTAAAGTTTTCAATGATATTCAGATACCAGCCAGTTGAACAGATATTCTGTGGAACAATTTAGAGCTCTCCAATTTGCAGGCTCCTATACCACACTATTTGGGGGTAAAATCTTTTCAGTTTAAATAAATCTTAATCTAATTTTTATGCAATTATAAAACTACCTTCATGCACAGTGCTATTAGCACCTTCTTATACTGAATCACTTCTCATGGTGCATACATGAATCTCAAAATTTTCATTTTGTTGCTAACAAATTAATACTCAAATGCCTTATTATATGTTCAATAACATGCCTTATCATGCATTTAATTGAGAAATTAAACACAGGTTATGTTTGATTCCCAAGTAGCACGTTGAAAGTATTTATATTGGCAGATTTAACATTCCTTTTTCTCAATTAGCAGGATCTTAAACTATCTGCTTTTGAAGATATTATAAATGGGGATGGCAGTGCTCTGTTTACATTAACATTCAAAAGTTTCTTCTAGTTACATAAACACCTTCATAACTCTTGAATGCCGTTTTTATCAGTTCCTATAAGCAGAAACACCTATCTGCAAAAAGAGACTATACACAAACCTGTGAAACCTGTTTGGCCATGGAATTTAGAACAGACTTCCATCGAGAGACATAACTTGCTGTTGACGTTGCTTTAAAGCCTTTCAGACCATCTGAAATCCGAAGAGAATGAAATCAAAAGATGAAAATAGCACCATTTATCCTGGCCAGATAAATAGAAAGCAAAAACAGACAAGCAGAGGATCAACTCAGAATTACACATTGAAGAATTAGGTGAAGCTAAAGAGACAGGTGCATTTGAAAGAGAAGCCAACATAGTAAAAGTTGCATCAACTTTGAATAAAGAAAAGTGGAAGGAAACAAAGTGAAGTATTGAACACATTAAGGCAGAAAATTCAAGAGTAGAAAGAAGCAAAAATACAGTGAAAAAAACGTTATCCATACATTCCTCTGGTAGCCACTTTTTAGATCCAAAAAAAGAAGATGGATTAGAAGATGAAGGTAATTAATTAATACAATTTAGTATAATTTTACAAATAAATCCCTGAGAGACATCAGCAAAACAAGGGTATAAAATTTCTATTATTGTAAAATCATCTCATTTCTCTCCTCATCTACAATACAAACATCTAGAAAGAGACAATCTCAACCACGAATCACTTCATTTCTCTCCGATTACTTCTTTCATTAAGTCTCTTTCCATGTCAGATAGGGAGATAGTGAATGAAGTCAAACAAACAACCATAATTGCTCTTGAGCATATATTTAAAATCAAACGAAATTAGAAGCATGAGATTCAACATAGTTTTTGACTACTGTAATGAAGACATAGATGCAGACTTCAGAAAAGATCTTTGACTAAGAATGCAAAAAAGAATATACGGATTAAATTATATAAGATTTTATATTGTTAATCTATTGGATTTATGGGGTTTATTTGCAATATTTTTATAGATCTAGGGCTATATTTGTTGTTTTAAATTAATATTACGGTTTAGTATCTCAGTTTGATTTTCATTATCCTACTTTGTTTTGCGTTTAAGTCAAGTCTGTTAAATTTACATTTGAAGACTAAGCATTTTCTTTAAAGTCATACTAGTTAGGAGAGTATATACAAATGCTGTTGTGGTAGTGTGATGCAATCAACCTTAGGTGACTCCAAAGGAACCCTAGGTTTGATGCTTAGGTTTTCTTTGTTATTGATTGTGTGATGCAACAAAAGAAAGACTAGATGAGAAGCATAGTGGTATCTTCTTCTCTTTTTTTTTTCCCCTTTTTCTGTATTCTATTTCTCCTGTTTTTCTCAATAATTTTAGAGTATGTTTCAGTTATAAACGCTTGACATATACTCTAAAACCCTTCCTTCAAAGCTGTCCTAAAATAGTCTCATCTCAGCTTTGAATTGAGAGACATAAATCCTTTTAGGAAAACTCCTCATATCAATTAAGTATGGCTAATCCCCCTTTGCATAATCTGTCATGGTTTACCGGACCTCACATGAAAAAGCTGACCACTATGCTCACGTGGTTGACCTTATATAGACAGGTTTTAAGATGTCACTTGCTAATTTGGCGAGATTGTCATCCTTCAATCATCTTTTATCTCAAACTAACAACCATAAATGTCTTGATTTGTATTTATGCAACACGAAATCACATAGAGAAGGTTAACTATCAAGCCTAAAAGGGACATGTGAGCAAGTCATGGTCCACCATGCACGTGTGCCATAAACCTTTGGGATAAGCATCTCATATAAACAGTAATACTACCTGCTTCTCCATGTAAAACCTCCTATAGAGGGATTTCATTATGGCAAGACATCAAGAGACAACACCAGGACAGGGATTTGGAATCAGCAAGGCCTTCCATCTAGGAATTTCTTCAGGTTATGATTTATAAGTTGCTACAGAGGGTGTTACTTTTGATCTTCACTAATGTGTGTCCAAGTGCTTTTAACATAAATAGAAATCCATGTTCTTTGACAATTACTTCATAATTATATAATTGTAAACCATGTAAACCATGTAAACCACATCTATGCATCAAGCAAATGTTTTGAGCCATGTTAATGGGGAAATGCACAAAAATTAGCTATCATTATTATACTAACCAACTTTAGGGTCGACCTCATCCTCTTCAGCAAGATTCAAATTCTTTCCAAATTGCTCAAAGCCTTCAAGAAGGTCTGAAGACATATTCTCAACAGAATTTGACTCTGAATTTGAGTCCACTATGCCTTTTTGAAAATCTAGGTCACTAACTTCAAGTCTCGTCTCAACATCTAACAGAATTCCACCAGAATATTCAACATCAACTTCAAATGCCCATACCTCATTCATGTCTGCAGCAAGAAGCCTCATTGCATGGATATAAGGTGGGACTTTCCCAATGTCTAAATCAGTACAAATGACTTCACCTATGTAACTAGGGGTCCTCATATTGGACAATGTTCTCTGTTATATCAAATCATAAAAATAATCAGAATCATCTTCGATGTAAATTCAAATACTTTTTCAGAAGAACTAATTACATGACCAGAGGCAAAATGGCCGTTGAACATTGAAATCATAACATTGATGCAGTAACAGTACATACAAGATGTCAATTGACAACCAAAATACAAGGTGAAAACCAAAATTTTGCCGTTAATTGTAATAATAAAAGCAGAGCTTGAATCAAGAAACTCAAAATACACCCCTTAAAACAAACAAAATAGGTTTCCTTTCCCTTTTTCTGTCTGGAAAACAAAGCAAAGAGTCAAGCACAATTTTTTTAAATAACCAAAAAAAAAAAAAAACGTAATACGTAACTATAAATAGGAGCAGAAAATATGTTTCATTTTATCCTTCAGCATGATGGAGTCAAGAGAGTAGAGTAGACTGAATCACAAAATGCAACTAATGAACCAACAAAAGAGACACTAAGAGGCAATACAATGCACAAAAACAAACAATAAACAACAAGTCTGAATTTGGTGGCTGTCTAACCTGTATCCGTGCCTGAATAGAACTTTTCAATCCTGCATTGCCCTTGATATCAAAAAAGATTCGAGAAATTAACAAGTTCCAGCAGAGAGTTCCTTCATCGAAATTAAGCTTGTCTTGTTCAGAATCAGCATCAGAAGCAATAGAAGTACAACTTTGACTTACTGAACGATGAAAACTTTGTGGTAATGAAAATGCCATATTTTCTTCACTCGAACTGTTGGGCAACTTTTTTGTCACTGAATCTTGAAATGGAAGCTGTTTCTCACAAGTCTTTCTATCTTCCCGGGCAGATTGAGATATCCAAATTCCCTTATTTTCTATACCAGGTTTTAAGGCTTTTCTGGACAGCTTTTTCCAAAATAATCTAACTTTTGATGAAGATACATCAAACCTACTTCCCTTATCTGTTGGCTCAGCACTGAAACCTAAAGAGGGTTTCATAAATGACGGATATCCAGCATTTAAAGATACCAGGTAAGCTTGGAAGTCTGCATTCAACTTAGCGAACCAGCTCAGCTTTTCTTTGTCCTCACATGAAGCAAGACGAAGAGCTTTGCACCATGACTCCTTCTCCCAGGAAGTCTCCAGATAAAGGTAAATGGTTTTACTTACATTGTAGATGGGTGAATTTTTGCTTTCCAGTTTTATTGGAAATCTCTTGGCCCTATCAAACCATTCATACGAGACAAAGGAATGAAAAAAGTCAAATATTTTGACAGTGCATAACTTAGAACAAATGATTTACCCAATATTTGAATTAACAACCTACTAAAGCAAAAGCATGGGATTAGGATGGATAGGGTTAGGGTTAGGGTTGGCAGTGAAGTAAGAAAGAAATACCATTTTCTGGAGGGTAAATCGGTAGCGGAAACAGCATGAATGAAGCAGCCCTTGAGGGGAATAGTCTTGCTTGAGGCATCAGAATGTGTTAAAACTAAGGTGTCACCCTGGATTTTGGCATGTTTTCGAGCAGGGGAAACCTCCAAAGGCAAGTCCTTTTTTCGCCTCTGCTCTCTGGGTGGAATTTTTTCCGATTCAAGAACCCAAACAATCCCCTAACGCAAGATGATGATGAAACTTCAAATTTCAGCAAAACAAAATCAATCAGAAAAGCAAAGTCATACAAACAAACCTGCTTGTTGTAAGCGAAATCGAGGGAGAGTTCAGACTGGGGTTTTTGGGCTGCAACGGCTTCTTGTTTGATCTTCCGATTCAATCGATTTAACACGAACAAGAATCCCAGCAGTTCCAAGCTTACAATTGCCAACACCCCCACAACCAACCCAACAAAGAACGCACTCAACATCTTCGATGCGATTCAACTCCCTTCTTTGGACGGATGGATCCGACTCAACCGTGTAATTTTTTTTTTCTTTTACGCTATTCTTTCTTTCTTACGTGCTCGGGAAGGCGTTAATTAATTCTTTAGATCATTAAATTCCAGAGGTATTTGCTTTTCAATATTCTCCCCAGAGTAAGACTGATTATTTCTTTTTCCTCTTTTAATAATTAATAATAATAAATTTGAGGAAAGATAAAATAAAATAATACTTAAATTAAAAATGCGGAACTTAATTAAAATAACGACCAAGCCATAACCAATATTAAAGCTTTCAAAAGCGTTATTTTTTTTTTTTTTGGAAAAGAACAAATCCTTTCACACTTGTGATATATATATATTATAAAGAACAAAACACGATGTGATGGGTAATGTGACAATACGACGTACATAAATTATTTTTTCAAAATCTATCTGATGGCCATTCAAAAGCCCTTTCAGCGTTGGTCAAGAAGGCTTAGCAGCAGCGAAGGGTATTTGGATGTTAACTCCTCCGGCATTTGGATGTCAGTCACATTTCATTTTTCTTCTTTTAATTAAAAGTTAGATATTCTCTTTGCCATTCGGATATCACATTCAATTTTACAATTTCTTCATTTCACCAATTGCTTCTTCAAAACAATAAACCTTGATTTTATTTGCATTTAGTTATAATCTAATTTGAAAGATAAATTAAAACAAGCCAAAAAAATATATCTAAAAAATCAGGGAAAATATTTTTTTTAAAGAAAAGTCTTAAAGAATTTTTTTTCGGATCTGTAATAATTTTTATTCAGTCAATTTATATCTTACAAAACACTCCCACAAATATACCAAACAAAAAAACACTTAACGCTTAGCTACAGACAAAAAAATTAAGGTTCAATTAAAAGTTTCATTTAGAATTATCTGGATGCTAATTATTGAATTTATCTTTTTATTATCTAAAATTTTATTTGTATGACTTAATTTGATAGTATTTGACTGATATTATCATGTTTTTAAAGATAATTTTTTATTGAAAGTTTTTATTTTTATAAATCAATAAAACTCATATAAAACTACCATGGACATTAAAATAGTAGAACATGATCCCATAATATATACATAAATATATCTAATTATTTTTAAAAACCATGACATTTAAACAAAATTTTACGTCCACAACAAGCACAACATATTACATTTACAATCGTAAATATAATTATATTTGCAATAATCATATCTAAGATACTTACAATCGTAATACAATAATTATATATATTCTACAACTAAATTCGATACTGCGATTAAAACTATGCTTCCAAGGCCGAGGGGTGCTTATAGCTACAAGTCGATGGAGATCGATGATCTTAAACAAAGCTTGGGCTATGGTTGAGTTCATTCTCCCTATTTCTTCTAAAACCTGGTAATATATATTGTACTAATTTTCAATGTCATGTGTGTTATATGTGATTTTATATATTCAATTTTTAATTTATTAAACAATAATATATTTATTAAAATATCTATTAAATAATAATCTTAATAGATGACATGTAGTTAATATATAGTAAACATTATTCAAATTGTTAAAATAATTAAAATATATATAACATTTTGGTAATTTAAGTACTATAATAACAAAAAAAGTCCAAGTACATTGTTAAACATATGGATTTGTTGTAGATCAATGCTTTCCACTCTAATATTAGGCAATCTAATGATCTGGTTTTCACCAAAATCATCTTCAACCTTGTTTTTAGTAATATCTCCCCATGAGGTTAATAATATATGCACCGTTCTATATTTTAAACATATTGAGTATGTAAACACCCTATTTCGTTCGAGCCAATATCTAAGACACCAGAGATCATCGTTTAGGATGCCATCAGGATTGTTCGGATGAGCATGGATTTGCTCTCTATCATTCAAGGCTTAGGTAAGAGGTTCGAAGAGTCAAATGTGCGTAAATTTTACATTTTTGCATGAATGTATCGATAAATATACTTCATGTATTGATACGAGACCTCTACATCATCAAAATTTGATTTTTAGACTGGAAGTATTGATAAATAAGTAATTGCATTGATACATGCTAAGGATGTATCAATATAAGCTTTCTTGTATTGATACATTCTGGGTTTTTTGCCTAAATGTATCGATACTATATGTAATGTATTGATACGTTTAGGCAAAATTGCTTAATTCGTGGCATTTTCAGAGCATGCTTAGGTCAAAATTTTGATTTGGTCGCATGTTTTGCACAAAAAATCATCCAAATTCATACCAAACCTTATTATTGGAATTAGGATTGGATTAAATGAATTTGTGAGGCCCAAAATTACTAGTAAATGAGACATTTTCATGAAATATATAGTTTATCAATGGCATACTTGGCTTTCCCCATTAATAGACTACTACAACCTCTTTGCTCCAACCACCCTACATGCTGCAACCAATCAAAATAAAGGTAGTTGAACATAGTACCAAAGTTAGGTATTTAGAGAGCGTAAGGTATGTGCAAGTCACATTGGTGCGTAGGTATTGATACTAAGCTTTCACATCACTAAAAATTCAAATTTTCACATGTGGTATTGATACAAAAGGGATTGGTATTGATATCTAAGGTGTGGTATTGATACTTAGCATGTTTGTATTGTTACATGATTTAATAGTAGCTAAAATCATGATTTTTGACCAAAAGTATCGATACATAAGCACAAGGATTGATACAGACCTTTATGGTATTGATACAGGTCTCCAAGTCTCAAGATTGGGGACCTTTTTTTTTCTTGGTATCGATAAAAACTTCATTTTAGCAATACTGGTAGGCAAAATTTGCCTTGTATATCGATACAAAATGCTTTGTATTTATACACCAAAGCATTTTTGCCCAGTTTGAGCCATCTTTTAGCCTTTGCACCATTGATCTAAAAATCTGACTTAAAAATGTTTTCTGCACCAAAAATCATCAAAATTCATACCAAGCCTCAACTTTGGACTTGTGATTAGATTTTAACAAATTTTTTGGGCCTAAATAGCCATAACAAGGGATATTTTATGACATTATGCAAGTTGCTAAAGGGTAAAACGGATTTTTCTCAACGCTCAGCCGCACAAAGTTCCCTTGATCCACTATTTTTGCTGAGCACACCAATGAGTTTGCATGGCAATTAAGCATGGTTCCTTGTCTTTGCATAAGATAAATGCACCAAACCCCATAATACCCTTGCTTTTTGCATTTTTTATCTTTATATTCATATGGCTATATATGCCAACTGTGGTTCAGCTGAGAGATACATACACAGACTACGCAAAACCTATACATTATACACAGACATGCTCAGCAGAAAACATTCACTTTCATACATTCTATCAACATTCCTCGCAACAAAAAACCAAAAACCCTTCTCTATTCCCGTAGCTCCTTGAAACCACCACTAAAAACCCTTCCAAAACCCTTCATTCCACTTATTATTCCTCTTAAAACTCCCTTCCATCAACATCATAACTAAAAAACCCTTTCTTTTCATCACTTATCTTGCTAATCAACATCTAAAGAAGGAAGAAGGTGAGCCCAAAGTTGCTACTCAAAGAAAAAGGCTAAAGCTTGAAGCTTTTGGTATATTTGCTCCCTTTGCTCTATTTATTTTCTTATTTTTTAGCATTTACATCATCCTAACGACCCTTTTTCTGCTACCTTAATGCTTTGAAGATTCTCATGTATTATTGTTACCTTGGTTGTGGTAGTCTTAGGATTTCGATGATCCTCTTAATACCTTGATGTTGCTTTGATGGTCAAACATGCCATGTTTTATTTCTACCATCACAGTAGCCCCTGTTTATGCATTTTTTTGTCATGTTTCATCCATCTTCACATGTTCAACTCATAACTCTAACATGTCTTAAGCATATTCATGCATTTTCTTGCTTTTTGGTAGGTTTCATGGAACGAAAATGTCATCTTGAAAATTTTAGCATGATTTTCCTTATTTAAACATGTTCATATCACTTTTTGTTGGATAAGTCTTAATGTCCTCCATGAAGTTAATATGTTTATGTATCTTTCTTACTTATTTCCTTGCATTTTTTCCATCGTTTCCTTGTCAAAACATCATCTTTTTGTTTGAATGTGTCATCTATGTTCATATTCATGCATTTCATATTTTGTTCTTAACATGTTCATCAAAATGTTCACTTGTTGACTACAAAAATTTGGTTTTTTTTAAAACCCAAGTTAAATCTATGTTGCCTCCAATAAATGGAAGATAACATGGATTTAATGTTTTCTCATAATTGATCCTCCAATCTTAGGGATAAATCAAGTTTTCTTTGTTTAGATTCATGGTCAAATGAAGTTATGAGTTCTGGTTTCCAAAATAAATAGATTTTTACTTGTTTTAAAATGCTTAGGCTTTGATTTAGAACTCCATGCCCTTATTTGTGGCATAATCAACAAGTTGTTTCATCGTCCCAAACTACTTCAGGATTTTGAAATGAATTTGCGAAGCCCATGGCAACCCTTCCTTTCTGTCACAGATGTTCGGATGTCATTGGCTCGAGTTTAGTCCTAAAAACCTAAAATGCTGAAAAACTCCCTTGTTTCTGCTCTAATGGCACTATGCCACCATTAAAAAATTATTTTTAAGACCAAACACATATTTTTTGGAATTTTTGATATTTTTCCTTGATAGAAAATCAAATTACCTTTCTAAAACTGTCTCATTTGGACCGGACCATTTTAGCTGAGGGAGTTATGATTTTTTGAACCCTCACTATTTGTAACCCTTAGATGCAACGAATGGCATTCTATTTGGGCCATTTCGGCCCACTACATGATTTGTTTGAAATTTTTAAATATTTTTCCTAGAAAGTTTGTAAAATTTCCTTTTTAGAAAGGTTTCGTTTACTATTTAATAATATCAAATGAGTCCGAGAAGATTTTCCAAAGTCTATTATGCCCTTATTCTGCCCTTTCCCTTACACATGCTGCTAATGTCAATGCAAACCCACTAGGATTTTTGGAATATTTTGACATTAAACCTAATCGAGTCACCATTCCAATGGTACCCTATCCGGCTCCTAACACCTTCGAATTTGCTTGAAATAAATTCAAGAAAAGGGATAATGTGATGTTGTCCCTAGTTTTCAGCATTAGTCAAAATTAATTGTTTTTTTTTTGAATTTCCACTCCAAGGCATTCAAATGCCCCTAATTTTTCCCAAACTACCTTTATCAAGACTTTTAAACATCTCTAAGTGCACCCGATTATTCTGTATAGAGTTAAGTACTACAAGACAAACCCTCTAGACTCAGATCGAGGCTAAAATCAAAAAATAATTTTATTTAATACAAGGTTTAAGGTTGTAAGGTTAAAGGTTTAGAGATTAAGGTTTGAGATTTAGGATTTAAAGTTTAAGATTTAGGGTTTAAAGTTTAAGGTTTAGGGTTTAAAGTTTAGGGTTAGGGTTTAAGGATAGACTTTTAGGTTTAGGTTTGAGGTTTAAGGTTTAAGTTTAGGGTTTAAGGGTTAAGATTTAAGGTTTATGATTTAGGGTTTAAGGTTTAAAGTTTAAGGTTTAAGGTTTAAGATTTAGGGTTTAAGGTTTAGGGTTTAGGGTTTAAGGTTTAAAGTTTAGAGTTTAAGGTTTTAAGGTTTAAGGTTTAGGGTTTAAGGTTTAAAGGTTTAGGGTTTGGGGTTTGGGGTTTGGGGTTTGGGGTTTGGGGTTTGGGGTTTGGGGTTTGGGGTTTGGGGTTTGG
>JBBYHM010000024.1:1087092-1099696 GCA_038381775.1 Adansonia rubrostipa | reverse complement strand
TTAATATTTTTAATATATATAATTTATATATAATATATATTATATATAGATATAATTTTAGGAATCGATTCCCTTTGTAAGGAACCGACTCTCTCTTATTTCACACAAAACAACATAACTCAAATAAAAAAAATAATTACAATTTATTTATTAATAATTATAATAATTACTATTTTATTATTTAAAATTATTTTTTTAATTGTACTTTAATAATTTTATTTTTTTGAAAATTTTCAGTTTCAAATCGGTTTCATTATGCCATTCCATCCTATTCTAAT
The DNA here is from genome assembly GCA_038381775.1 of Adansonia rubrostipa. Taxonomy (NCBI): domain Eukaryota; kingdom Viridiplantae; phylum Streptophyta; class Magnoliopsida; order Malvales; family Malvaceae; genus Adansonia; species Adansonia rubrostipa. Next base: position 1,099,418 of record JBBYHM010000024.1, on the reverse strand, counting down.
AAATACTAATACATGTAGCTCGAAGGTAAAGCGACGGCGCTTTTGTTTGGATCTCGTAGATTTACATTCGCTTAATCTTCGTCTGCATCTTCACCTTCATCTTGGTAAGGCAAAGAAGGAAAACTTCGCTCCTAAATCATCTATCTGAATCTTTCGTTTGTTTCCTGCTTCTTATCTTCATAGCTGAGCAGTTAGCACTCTTTTCTCTCTCTACCAATTTCAGCTGCTCTTTTAACTCTTTCTTTTTTCTTCTTTCTGTTGCTCTGCTCCACCATTGTAATGTTCTCTCCTCCTTCTCCTCCTTCTTCTTCTTGTTCCTCTTCTTCCTGTGAATACTAATGCTGATTGAATCTTTGCTCTTTTTATTTTTATTTTTTTGCTGCCATTCAAAAAACTTGGCTGCCTTAACTAAATAAATCTGTATTTGCGCACGCCCAAATTTTGTCCTAGAATTGTTAGTGCTATCTCTACTATTAGCTTTTTTTTTTCCCAATTATTTTACTCATAGGCTTTATTATTTCTTAATCTTGTTCATTCAGTAAGGTTTTTTCTTTTTCTTTTCTCCTTAATTTTCTTGTAATGTTAAAAAGCACTATTGGCTGTATGGTGGAGACTGAGTGCCATAATTCGACAAGTTCAATCTATCGACTTATGATCTTATTTTAAGTTAAATGTTCTTGGTTTTCGGTCTGTATTTTTTTTATTTTTTGTTTGGGATTTGTTATTCTAACAGCTGAAACAGCTCTACAGAATTAACTGAACCTGTTTTGGGAATTGTAAATTCTTGATTTGAGTCATCTAACTATTTTTTTTTTTTAATTCACTCTGCCATTGAATACTGATTTCCATGTTGGTTGTGCAGCCAATTATTGTCGGATACTCTTTGTGGTTGAAATACCAGAGGCCATGCCTGCTACAAAGAAGGTTGGCTTACATTTTTCTGCCTGCTACGCTTCACATGGTTTCTACTACTTTTGCTTCTTTTTTAATTACTATTCTTTTAGCTTTTGTTCTTTAATTTTTGAGGAAATTTATCTGCTTTAGATACTTATGTTTCATTAGGCAGATACATACTATTCTTTGCTAGAAATTTTCTTATTGGATTGCCCTGTTTATCAGAGCTCTGATTTCAGTCACATTGGCTATGCATTCAACAAGTTGTTGAAGCAAATTGGAAATCCAGTTGAGTTTGAGCTGCCAGATTGGTTTAACAAGTGGAAGCCTACGTCCTACACCTTTATAAGGCGCAGTATCCTTTCCGCATAAGTTTGTAATTGTTCTTCCTCCACATTGGGTGCCTTCTAACCTTTGTCTTGTACTTTCTGTTTTGTTTCTAAGATTTTCCTCTGAGTATGTATGTCCATAGGTTTTTGATTTTGTTAACAAATTAAGACATATATCTCACAAAGAAGATTAAAAGGCGCCTTGAGGATGATGGTATTTTCTGTTCTTGCACTTCATCATCCGGTTCTTCTGTGTGCGGCAGAGATTGTCACTGTGGGTAAGAATTGTCTTGATTGATTACAATTCACAATTGCTCTACATCATAAGGGATAATTGTATGGATTTTAAAGTGTAAACATATTTCATTTTTTTTTTTTTTTTGTGTTTCTCACATATTACTTTGATTTGTCAGAAATTTATTGAAGTGTATTTCATCTTGAGCCTTAATGGTACGTTATAGTTCGACTAGAACTCCATGTCAGCACCCAACTGCTGCACCCAAAAATTGTATTAGTAGATGCTGTTATCTTCGGTTATATCCTTTCCTTTGCACTATAGCGCTTGGGAGGTTTAAGTAACCTAGGCTTATGGATTTGTAGTGGGTTAAGTTATGGGAAATTTCTGCTTAAGGTTATAAGTTTGGTATAGAGTGGGGTTGGTATAATGGCTATGGTCAAGGTTCTGGAATTTTTTTGCAGCGGCTAGATAAGTGTTTGGGAAGTGATGATGTTTTTTTTCTTTTGGCAAGAGCATTGACGAGATGGGCATTTGAAAGTAAATGGTTCTTGCAAATATTCAGTATGTAGATAACTCTTTGTTTTGCTTTTGTGGTCTTTATGGACATCAACCTAATCTGCTGTATCAGCAGAGAATTGAGAGGATCAAGAACAAACAAGAAAAAGAGAAACTGAGATAATACCCAGCCACATTTGTTGAAATTAGTACTCTTTGGGAACATGATATCACAGTTACCCTCACAAACCAAATAGAATGTTTTGTGGGCAGACGTAACATACCCTTTGGTAATTCTTTATGCATTTATTATGACTAATTTGCTTACTCTGTACGAGAAGTATGGAGTTCTGCATTTGATTTTATTGCTTCATGCAGGATGCTATTGTCTAGTTGCTCTTCTGGCTGTAGCTGTGGGAGTGCATGCCTCAATAAGGCATTCCAACACCGCCCTGTCAAGAAAATGAAATTAATTCAGGTATAGTTTGAACTTTTTTATTTTATCTTGATGAAATTTCTGTGTTATGTTGAAATTTCATCAGACCAGGATACTCTCCATTGTCTAAAAATTCCTTTCTTCATTGCAAGTGTTGAAACTCTTTAGGATCTGTAGAAATATATAGGAAAGAGCAATTCAGTTAAGAAAGTAGAAAGCAACTGTAAATGAGTAGCACCAGTTTCTTGTCGTTAATAGCAAGGTTGCTTATTTTATCGATTTGTTTTCCGAGAATATAATACGGATTTATTGACATGAAACTTTTAGTACAAAATCTGGTGTCCATGTGCTAAAATACAATCTGTGCATTTTGTTGGAAACTGGTCACTCTCCATTGTTGTTAGTTGTTTGCGCACTTTGAAATGTGAAGTTAAATGAGGTAATACTTGTAGACCGAGAAATGTGGGGCAGGCATTGTGGCTGATGAGGATATTAAGCATGGAGAGTTTGTAATAGAATATGTGGGGGAAGGTACATAACTCTGGTCCTATCCAACTGAAGTTGCTATCCCTATTCTAAGTAGCATCCTTTTGGACAGACTTGTAAAATTTTTAATAATCTTTTGTCAATGTAGTTATTGATGACAAAACATGTGAGGAGAGGCTTTGGAACATGAAGCATCGTGGAGAAACCAACTTCTACTTATGTGAAATCAATCGTGATATGGTAATTGATGCCACATACAAAGGGAACAAATCCAGATATATAAACCATAGTTGCTGCCCAAATACTGAGATGCAGAAATGGTTCTCTACCTACCCATACTATTGGACTTGCATTGATATTAAGAAATATGCTAATCTTATACTTTTTTGTTTTTTTGTTTCTGTTTTTTTTTTTTTCCTTTTTACTTAGGATAATTGATGGTGAAACAAGGATTGGCATTTTTGCAATGCGAGACATAAAAAAGGGCGAGCCTTTGACCTATGATTATCAGTATGAGTGCTTGCTTGTCTCTCTAAATATTCAAAAAAATATATGCATTTGTGGCATGTCATGTATTGATAATAAAATCTGATGTTTCCAATTGATCCTTTGCATTTGAAGTGCTGAAGCCACCGGTATTGGTTCATTCAAAACATGAAGTCTTAGTACAATCTAATAAATTTAGCAGGTTTGTTCAATTTGGTGCAGATCAAGATTGTCACTGTGGTGCGGCTGGCTGCAGGCAAAAACTGGGGGTCAAACCTAGCAAGCCAAAGATGTCATCAGATGCTGCATTAAAGCTAGTAGCATGCCAGGTGGCAGTGTCCTCTCCGACATTGAAGGCTGTGTTATTTGGAAAAGATGTATGTAGTAAGAGGCTTTTTGACACTATCAGGAATACAAGATGTCTTTCAAGCATGCCTTTTCTATTTATTTTGTGGTTATCGTTTAAACCTATCTTTTGCATTTTGGTTATGGATAGTTTTAATTGCTTGCTGGTGTTGCTAGTTTCAGTTACATTGTGCTGTTGTAGAAAATGCAATAACTTACAATGGTGCTTTGTTGGCCACATTTTAATTATTGAAAAGATGACTCTTATAACATGCATTTTGTTGACTTTAGAAAGTTTAGTTGTTTTTTCTAGTGGTGTGTCACACATTCGTGAGGTAAGGGGAGGAAAGGAAGCTGCTTCTATAAATTAGTGCAAAAATAAAAGGTGAACTGCATCAGATTTTCCTTTGAGATGGTTAAGTGATCTTTGTTGCATGTTTGACAAAGATTATTCATTTATCAGCTCCTAAAGATTTCTTGATTGAGCCTGGCAGAGATTATTCAGTAGAATGAAACTACAAGTTCCGTATTGTGTCTATTTTTGTGTCTTCAATGCAAAGAAGACAAATTTTGTGCCCTATTTTTCCTATTATGATTGAAAATCACAGGAACTAAAATCTTTGATGTATGAATAACTGTTGGGAGTTACTCATATATTACAAGATTTGCACTTTTTGAAAGCATTTATTTTCGAAGTTCATTTCACAATCCTAGTTCAGAATTGAAGTCTGTCTTAGCTTATTTCACTGTCTTACAAAATTTTCAGTTTGTTTGTATATCTCTTTTAGCAATGTCAGTATCATCCCTTGGAGTTTCTACAAGTTGATAAATTGATAGTTGGACCAGAGCTCTGCATTTTCAAGATGAACCTTGGAAGTTTTCTTCCCTTCACTTATCTGTTCACTCCTTCCCTCTTTCCTTCTTGGTTCCTTGGATTCTTTGTAATTTTTTGCGTTTCATGTCTATGCTGTATACAGGCGCAACTTCTTGCTATTTGATTGTGAATGAGTGTTTTTTTTTTTTTTTCCTTCTTTTTGATTATGCATTGCGGTTCTGAACATTTCACCAAATCACTGCTTTCTAATTTAGTTATCATATGCATACTGTAGACTTTGGCAAAAACTTGAACTAATCTTTACTATATATATTTTTTAGCTTAACCAGAATGGAGGTTTGTTTGTTGGTAAGTGAATTGTCCCTTTATCCTCTTTTTATATTAAGTGCTTTGAGTTAAGTGGATCAAATGTTTAAAGCTAGAACTTAATTTCAGGAACTTCTCGACATGCTTATAATCAACAACAGATCCATTTTCGATGTTGCATTGGTGAAGTGATAAAAATATCTCGTCCAATAAATGACAGGTGCTTATGAAAGATTTGACTTTTCGAATATTGAGTTATATTTAGTTGTTTAAATGGCATGTACTTGTGGATTATTTCTTTTTTCTTTGTTTTTTTGATTAAATGATAATATAATGATGAAAGTCAAATTTACTTTGAAGAATTCTGGAAAGTTTTGTGGAGAAGGGAAATTCACATTCATATATTTCAAGTTAGGAATACATTAGGGTATGTAAAGAAGTTGTTAGTTGACTTAAAAAGAAGAAACTAGGAAACTAAATCAGAATTTAAATAAAAATCTGCCATCAAAGGAAACTCCTATTATATTCATGCCTATTTATTTGCCTAATTACAGCCTAATTATAACATATTTCCACCAATCCCTCTCCAGCTGATGCGAAGATATTTGCATTCCAAGCTTGCTGATTGATTTCTGCAATCTGGCACTAGAAAATCCTTTTGTAGATACATCAGTGAGTTGACCAATTGACAAAACATATCGTATGCAACTGTGCCCTGATCAAGTTTCCTTTTGATAAAATGTTGATCAATTTCAACATGCTTATTATCAAAATGAAGCAACATTGGACCTTATATTCTGGTTTTTAAGTTGGAATTATTTTTAGCCACAATACTTCACATATTTCATGTGCCATGACTTGAAACTTTGCCTCTGCAACCGATCTTGTCAGAATTGATTGTTTCTTGTTCCTCCAAGTAAAAAGATTCCTCCCAAGAAGGTACAATACCCAGTAGTTGATCTTCAATCTATCTTGGAACCTGCCTTGTTCTGGTTTAAGCTCTTCTCCCTTTTTAAATGGAAGGCCCTTACCTTTAGATCCCTTTGAATATCAGTATTCTAAAGACAGCTTCAAGATGGGATTTTTATGATCATGCATGATCTGATTTAGGCACCATCTGGCCTTGTGTGAGAGAAGTAGATAAGTTTCTCCACCATTCTCTGATATTCTCCTTTATCCACTGGTTTTGCCCTCTTAATTAACTCTCCTAGTTGGCGATTAGCCTCTATTGGACTCTCAATAGGTTTGTAGCCTGCTGTTCCAACTTCTTGAAGTAGATCCTGAGTATATTTCCTAAGGATGAAGATTCCATGTTGTGCTTGGCTACCTCCATTCCCAAGAAATATCTTAAGCTTCCTAGGTCTTTGATCTCAAATTCTTTTGCAAGCTTAACTTTCAAAGCGACAATTTCATCATGATCATCACCTGTTGCAATGATATCATCTACTTACACAGTCAAAACCGTAATTCTTTTTTTCAAAGAATTCTTTATAAACAAGGTGATCATCTTGCGTTGTAACATAGCCCTGATTTTTCTCATAGCTTTGGTAAATCTTCCAAACCATGCTCGTGGTGAGTGTTCAAAGCTATAGAGAACACTCTTCAACTTGGACACCTTATTCCCTCTCAAATTTTCTCGGTATCTTCACATTTAATTGTTGTAGTGGCCATTAGTTCTAATGATAGAAGTATTTGGATTTTGTTCATCTTTGCTATCAGTGCGAATGTCTTATAATATTCTATCCCATAAGTCTAGATGTTTCCCTATGAAAATATCTTTCCAATGTTTCATCATGCTTGTTTTTTATAGTATAGACCTATTTACAGCCAACAGTCTACTCATGTTTGCGCAAATTTACATTATACCATGTGTGATTTTTCTCTAAGGCCCTTAGGCTTCACTTGGTAGGGTAGAAAGAAATTTGGAAAGATGGAAAATTGGAAGAGGAGAAAAAATAATAGATGGAAACCATATTTATTCTTTTCATTAGTGTGCTTGGTAGGAAAGATAGAAAAGTGGAAAGAAAAAAATAATTTTCTTTCCTCTCATTGCTTGTTATGAGTGAAAAATTAAGAGGAAAGAAAATAAAAAGTATATTGTTTTACCATTATGCCTGTTAGAAGTTGGGATGAAAAAATAACATTTAAAAAATAATGGGTAATCTTGTTAATAAACACACTTGTTACACACCATTTTCATTTTCTTTCCTTTGTTCTTTCCAATTTGGAGTGATTTATTTTTGTTAGTAGGTATGGAAAATGATAATCTTTTCAATTTTCTTGCCTCTCACTTTTCTTTCCAACCAAGCACACTGAAGATTCATTTTCTCGCCACTTTTCCACTCTCCTCTATCCATCCTTCCACTTTTCCACCTAATTAAGCACAACCTTAGTTCCTCATTCATGGCCTCTTTCCAGGGTTTTGAGGTTGGAGCTTCTTGAACAAATGTGGGACTCTTTTGGGATAGAATAGACGTGAAGAAAATACTATATTAAGGAGAAAGATATTGAAAGGATACAAAATGAGACATGGGTTGTTGGGTACAACTCGTAACCCTTTTCGTAGAGCAATAGACAAATCAACATTATTTTCTGAATTAGGAATAGAAATTGGTGCATTATTTTCTTTACTTGATTCAATGCTGACAATTGAAGCCTGAGAAGTGATGGTAGATGTTTTCCCCCTAGAATACACTTTAAGAATCAATGTTTCTGAGCCCTAGTGTTTGTTTTTGAATTAGGTTCAGGTAGACTGTCAGTAATATTGTTTTAGGCTGTGAGAAGCGTGCATCTTTTGGTTCCAAGTTTGATTCAATGTTTGTTTCTGCAACTGATTCAGATAGACTCTTGGGAAGATATTTTTTAGGATCAGATGTTGGCATCTTTTGGCTCCAGCTCTGGTTCAATGTCAATGGTCTTGGATTGACTTGTACAAGATAGAGATTCAGTGGTCTCACTAAAGGGCTTGGGTGGAGATGAACTTTCTTGAGTGTTCTCCTCTATATGCCAATCCCACCTATCTTCTCTTGAATTATTCTCCCCAAATGTTACATTCATAGTGACATGAGTCTTCTTAGTGGAAGCATGGTAGCACTTGTAGCCTTTTTTTTTTTGGTTGGAGAATATCCAAGGAAAACACATTTCACAGCTCTAGGATCAAGTTTACATCGCATGCGAGGATAAATTTGCACAGAGGACTTACATCCAAACACTTTTGGTGGTAGATATTCAACACCCTGGAAACTTGGAAACAGGTTCATCAATTTCTTCACAGGGGTTTTATTTTCGGGAACTTTGGTTGGTATTCTGTTACTTAGATAAGCTGCTGTAAGGATGATATCTCCTCAGTAAAACATTGGTATCCCTGTTTGAAACAGGAGAGGCCGAGCAACTTCAAGAAGATGTCTATTCTTTCTTTAAGCAAAACATTGTTTTTTTTAAGAGTGTCAATGCAAGTTGATTGATGTAGAATGCCCTCATTTGATAAATATGTTATGAGCAATTGATTAAAATATTCTCCTCCATTGTCAGATCTCAAGGTTTGAATGTTGACTCCAAATTGATTCTTATGAAACATGGAAAACATGGCTGGAACTTCGGACTTGTTTTTCATCAAGTAGACCGTGTATCCTTGTACAATCATCAATAAAGATAACACATCACGGAGTGCCAGAAATATTGGCAATACAAGATGGCCCCCATACATCTGAGTATCCCTAAGGGAAGACTAGGTTTGAAACCATAAAGGATTCTGGACAGTTTTGAAGAGAGGGGAAATTCACTTTGATATATTTCAAGTTAGGAATACAATAGGGTGCATTAAGAAGTTCCTGGTTTGTTTAGAAATTTCCCTTTGATATATTCAAGTTAGGAATACAATAGGTTGCATTAAGAAGTTCCTGGTTGTTTTAGAAATCAGAAACTGGGAAATTAAATCAGAATCTGCTATTTTAGGAAACTAAATATTTAAAATTATTTCTAATATATTCATGCTGACTTATTTGTCTAATTACATCCTGATTAATGCATATTTCCAACATGCTCTTGACTGAAAAATTTATTTCAGGTCCTTTGGGATAATTAAACGATTTGACAAGTATTCGAAAAAGCACTTGGTAAGAAATTCTTTTCTTATTTTTTTTCCCTTTTTAAGTATAAGAGCAGATGCAAGTGAAGGTGGTTTGTATATTGTTGTTGCAGGTGATGTTTGAAGATGGTGTTGTTGAATTTGTTGATCTGACGAACGAGGATTGGGAGCTTATAACTTTGTAAGGTCAAAAATTGAAGGTAGGTAAGTAGATTTGGGAATTGATATAAACATGAATTAACATGGAAAATAAAAATTCAAGCATACAATGTTTGTTGTTGAAGAAAATGACCAGCTTTGGTTGCATTGTTGTTAGAAGAGCAAGAAGTCAGTCTCTGTATTGTAATGTAAGGTAATGTTGTTTTTCTTTTGCTGCATATTCTTCAGACTATAGACACACCTAAGTTTAATTCAGGCACAGGCACAGGCGCGTTGCGACAGGACTGTTATCTGTAAGTGTTCCATGGAAATTGCTTTATGATATGTTGCTAATATGAGGCCAAGAAACAAGGGATGTTATGTTGTGTCCTTTTCTTTTCTTTGTCAATAAAATGACCTTATGAAATGAACCCATTCACATTTGTCAGCCAATTAATTCAGCAGAGCTTCCTAAATCAAATTTTCCTTTTTCCGGTCCAGCTTCAAACTTTAATGGAGAAAAAGCACCCCCCCCCCCCCAAAAAAAAAAAAAACAATAGCAGGGAGGGCCTTTCTCTCTCAACCTGGAGCTTGAAGCTCCGGTCTTTGTTCACATAATTCTTTTTATTATTATTAGATATTAAATATATAAATGTTATTATCGTGTAATAAATAAATTAAATATATAAATATTATTATATAAGTAACGTGAATTAATTAAAAGCAAATAGTTACATGATAATAAAAAATATATACAAAAATATTATTTTATATATTCTTTTATCATTATTTAATTTCAATTATCAATATATAACTTTGTAGTGTAAATATTCAAAATATTTTAAATTATCTATATTTTAAAAATTAATAGAAGAAAAGAATTACTAAATATTAAATAGAAAAAAAAAAGATATGTTTAAATTTTTTTTAGAGGGAAAAAAAAAAGATTATGGGTAGGTTTAGGTAATTTTTAGGTTATTCCATTTAAAAATATGAATAGTTTTGAGTGGAATTTGAAACCTAAGTTGTGATCAGACTTGAATAAGCAAATATAGTGTTGATATCACACATTTAAGCTTGTTCGGATTTGTAGACATCTTTAATTAAACCTTCAACCTTTGTTTAATCATTGTTATAATTAAATTTAAATAAATCATTATACATGTTGCCTGTTGAAGTTTGCTTTTTAATTTTTTATTTATTTGAATAGTTAGTATATTATGAAAATATTTATATTTTTGTATATCTGCATATCATAAAATTATTCATTTTACGTATTAGTGCTTAATTGTACTTAAATATTATTACTTTTTATTTATAGTATCATATTATTATTGTTGATATAAACAAAGTCTTCCTTTTTATAGACAAAAGAAATTTTATTTTATTATGACCTTCATGCGTTATACATATATATATTTATATTTTATAGAATAAGTAGATATTTCAAATGTATAATATACGAAATCCAATTTTATTTTATTTCATTGATTAATTTTTATATATTTTCATTTCCATTTCCATTTTTTTTTTTGTAATACAATTAGTGTTCACCTTATCAAAACTTTTGGACAATATCAACGTAAGTACAAGATAAAATCATCATTTAATATATATATATATATATATATATATATATATATATACAATCTGAAAAATGAAATACTGCATCAAAAAATGTTGATTTAATCATTAAAAATTATTTGTATTTAATAATTATGTATATCCATATTATATTTGTAATATATAGCATATAAATAAAAGTCTTGAAATTATATTAATATGTTAGCGATTAAGATTGTTTCGATAGTTTTATTCATTATTATTGTTTTTGCTAATAAAACTATTACTAGAAGCATTAAAAGCGAAAGTCTGGAACAAAGAGTTAATACGTGCATATAACTAGACCAAATTAAAGACAAATCAAATTGATTAGTAAAGAATTTTTGCTGGACATATAACCAGCACTGTATAAAGATATAAATTAGTATTTTAATGTCGAATTCCTGAAAAGTGAATATTTTTACCAATAATTTTTTGATTATAAACATGTAATAAAAAATTTTAAAAAATAAATTAATAAAAGAATAGATCCAATTTATTAAATGTTTTAAATATAAACAAACCCTAAATTACTATTAGTAACTAAATTGGAAAATTAAAATAAATATCAAATAACTATTTTATATAATAATTAAGAAAAAAAAACCTGCCCAATTTTTTAGAGAAATGCCACTCACTTAAGAATTAGAAAGTTCTAAATTTTTATCCCTTTTAGTTTTTAGAAACTAATATATTTTAAATTTAACATTTTTTTTTGTTCAGCTGCTGAAATTTATCCAAAGCCCTTGTATTGTTTACCGTGAGCTGGGTGTACCTCCTATGAAAACTATTCCTACATTGGCATAGCCCATTCAGCTTTAGTCTATTTTGGTCAATAATAGGCCGACCAATTTCATTCATCTGCAAATCAGAGTTTGGTGATCCCTTTAATTTCAATTTCATTTACGATCAAACTCTAACCCTTACCAACCCCCCCGCCCCCCAAAAAAAAAAAAACCATCCGAATTTGGATTGAAAAATCTATTTTCTCGAAAATAACATCCAGATTTGATTTTAAAATCCCGTTTCTAAAATCGATCTCTCTACAAGGTTTTTCTTAGATTTCTTTTTTGGTTTTTTTTTAGGATGGTTGGTTGATTTATCGTTTGGATGTCTTGTGGTATTCCGATCCTTCATTTTGAACCGAATTAATTACGTCTAAACTGGTCATGAGATGTCTTGATATCTGTTCCTATGGTACCTGAGAGCCTCACTATTTAGTCAAAGTCAAAAGCCCAGAATGTTCTTCTCCAGTCCAATTTAAGTTTCTTGGAATGTTCAGTCATCTTCATAAGTGTTCGTAATATAATATTCGAAGAAAGAAACACATTTCGAATTGACCTCGTTTCTAATTATGTTTATAGTTGAGAGTTTTTGGATAATATTATGCGCATTTCCTGTCATGCTTTATTTTGTATTTTACTATTTATATATTTTGAAAGGTAATATTTTTGGGTTAAGGTTTTTTTTTTTTTTGGGTCTTTTGCCCTACTGGCAGGGAAGATTTCGAAAATTGTCTTAATTTGAAAATATTCTTTTCTAATAATTGGAGAATTATTTTGAAAATAAAAAGTCCTATGATCTACTAAGCGATTAAGGGTCATAGGAAATTTTGACATTATTAAAATTCAAAATTATTCTAATAAAAA
>JBBYHM010000024.1:996226-1058557 GCA_038381775.1 Adansonia rubrostipa | reverse complement strand
ATGATTTAATAACTCAAATATATACCAAATAAAAAATTCATGGCATAAAACTTTATTGATGTTTACCGTATGTAATTATTTACAGAATAATTCTTTATTTAAAATAACTACTAATTTATCAAAATCATGAAACTCAAAATACTTTAACTAATACTAAGCTAGTGATTTAGATCTTCATCAATTATTTATGTAGTAAAAATTTTATATACTTTAATGAAAATTCTAATTGTCATGCTATAACTGATTTAAAAAATATTATGACATAATACATAACATGCATCTTTAAGTCACATAAAAATATGCACAAGATCAGAATATGTTTATTTGGTGACATGTAGATATGCACATTTACATTGTAGTTCCAACAATAACTTTATCATACATATATGCACTTAACCTTTAGGTTGAGAGTACGAATTTTTTGGACACTATCTAGGGAGAGTACATATTGCCAAAATATTTCCAACATATCAAAATATTTTATGATGAAATAAAATCACAGAATATTTACATATAAATATATTTATTATTTAATTAAATACTAATATTAAATAATAAATACTTTACGTGATCTAAAAAATTCAAAAAAAATAAAAAATCATAAAATATTTGAGTCTGAAAAAGATGGGATCGAAACGGCCCGGGGATCATGGCGCGTGCATATGCACGTGGGATTTGGTTGGGACTTTGTCCTGGCCTTTCTTCTTCCTCCAGTCAGGTAGGGCTCGACCCGGCTAGATATTTTCTAATCCGTTAGGGTCTATTTATTGTTTTTGCTCATATTTTCGTGTTTTTAATTCATATTTCATGTAATTAAAGGCCTAAAAGCATGGGTTTATACTAGATTGACATGGCCCATGCATCAATTTTGATCAAAAACACAAAAATCATCATCAAAAATTTAAGATTACTTGAATTCTATAAACCAATATTAGTCCTGTTTCAATATACCATAAAGTTTTCTTATTTATTCATCTTTCTTTTAATCTTAGGGTTTAGTAATATAGATAGACGATTAATCTATTAAAATCTTCTAATAATTTTGGTTTTACATGAACTAATCAAGAATTTTGTGATTAAATTTTAATACACAAAATATATATACAAATTCATATTATATTCATGAAATATATTGCGATGCATAAATACAAATTACGAAATTAATTATAGAATGTTAAAAATTCAATTTCATGATTTTACTATATTTATTATAACTTATTTATCCTTAATACGAATTATTTAATTGCATAAACAATATATGCATGAACAAAAATCATCTTTAAAACAATATATGCATGAAAAAAAATCATCTTTAACGAATCTCACTGGATGATCTGAAGAACAAGGCTGCCTAGCTCTGATGCCACATGTAATAATTTAAATAAAACGTACTTCTAGTCATTGTTGATCAAGAACCCAGACTTGCTCCAAATACATAAAGACGAACACCCCATCGAAGCCTTCTAGTCTATATCCTTTTCTTGATAATTACCTTATGATGGTGCACAGGCAATTTCAATAGACTAGACTAGGGACCTATATTAGAAGACTAATTAGAGTTGTATCCTATCATCAAAGAATCTGTATTCTAATTAGTTATTGAAGTAAAGTTTAACTCTTATCACTAGATTAGTTAAACTGAATAGGATTTACTTTATAATTTTACTTTAATAATTTAATTTAATTATTTTGATCCATTTATTATTATGTGGGCTAGATAAAGTCCAACAAATAGCACATAGTAATAGAGTTGTCTACAATAGTGGGAGTTTGGTGGTGTTATATTAATTATATATTGTATAGTGTGCATAAGTATAAACCAATTAAACTTGAAGTTGTGGAGACTCTAGACTCAAGGTTGAGGTAATATTTTCCCATTTTTTTTGGCTCTCAAAAGAAGCTGAATATTCATCCATTTATATATACTATATGCGATTAACAATAGGTTTCATCTTTTTTCTTTTTTATTAGATATGTATTAACCTCGCTTTCCCATATATATATATATATATATGGGTAGTATTAACCTTTTTGGGTTGCATCAACGTGCATATGAAAGATAATCCTTTACCCTTCCTGGACCGGCGATACAGATTTGTAGTGCAATTGAATGGTTTGTTTTTCCTCAAAAAGAGAAAAACAAATGAATGGTTTTCCTTGACTGACTCGAGACACTACAATATTATTAGCTAATTAATAAATGGATCATATGATATAAGCTAGGTAGTGCAGTAGCTAGTAATACGAATATATATATATATATATATATAGTAGTATTTGATTGTGGAGCTTGCTTTGCTTTGCCTTCAAGTCAAACAAATTAAAGTGAATGATTAATAATTTTAACATGAGATAGCTGATAAAATAATATACTGATGATTCACCATGAGTGTTGTTGAGAATTTATGCACGGATTGATGATCGAATATATATATATATATATATGTATATATATATATATATGTATATGACGTAGGGCATGGGCATGGCCATGTTAGATTAATCATGGAACGGAAGCCAACAGTGAGTTAGCTAACTAAAAGCTGAATATATATAATGACGTTGGAAGAGGTTCTTGATTGGGAAAAAGTAGTTATCCTTATCCTGACCATATCTTAAGAGAAAAAAGGTTGTCATTTTACCCCACCTTCAAAAGCTAAAAGGTTAAGCACACGGATTATTGATCAGCAGCTTAGCTTAGATTAGATTAGCCCTACGTTCAGACCAACCAAACCATTCCCTAAATACCGATGATATCCGTATCTCAAAATCAGGTTGCTGCCTTCTCTTATATTAATTAATTAGTTACATATTAAATGTAGAAGATAAGTGATTGACCCTTAAAACGAAGTGAAAAAAAAATCAATTACAATGCAGAAGAATAAAAGGTGCAGCACTGCAGATTTGGTATATGTATAGAAAGCTACCACATATGTATATGGCAATGACAATATTCTTGGATGTAAATCTCTGCGTGTCTGTGTATATAATATATATATATATATATATATATATATGGACGTGCTATGCTATTGCTACCTGTATTGACAGGGTTTTGATTTCTAAGGGTTGAAATTCCTCTCCTTTTTATCTGGATGGATCTCCTAATATTGCTATGCATGGTAGGAAAATGATCGATGTTACATCTAATCTAAATCAAAAAAATTATTTTTTTTAAAAAAGGACAATACTGAGTTACTACTAGACAATAGACATAGACGACAGTAGAAATATAGAAGAAGAAGAAGAAGAAGAAGAAGAAGAAAAGGCAGAAGAGAAGAGACGTCGTAAATATTAATTTATTTCCCAAATCCAAATCCAAAAGCTAAAAAGGAAAAGGTTGGTGGATGGTGGGGGAAGCTCCACTGTAGCCGTCAGATTTAAATTTCCCGCCAGCCACAGTTCAAATTTACTTGTCTTCATCAGTCCTGTCCCTCCAGTCCAGTTGATGAACGGCGGGTCCCACTACCTCATTTCCTAAAATAGTATAAACTTAATACTACCTTAAAACAAAAATACAAACATTATTATTATTATTATTATTATTATTATAGGTGAATGGTAAACAAAATCGTTGTTTACCAATCGTTTTACCTTACTATAAAGCCCCTATTATGTTAAACTTCATTTATTCTAGTGTTATTGGATTATAAATAAAATATATAATATTCTGCAATACATACATACTAATGCTAATATTCATGTCATTCTTTATTTTTTGAGCATTTATTTATAATTAATTTAATTAATACATATGAAAATGAAATACATCAATTATAAATTTTAATGAGTTTAAAATCATTTGCATAATATAAAAATTAATAAATTTTAAATTAAAATTTTAATATTTATAATCACTTTCATTATTCTCAAATTACTATCTCACCTTTTCTTCGTATGGAAAACAACACTTACATTACGATAAGTTGAAGTCTTTAACGTAACGTAAATCAACATATATATATATATATATGTATATGTACATGTATTGAAAGTACCAATAATTAGAAGCTCCAAATAATATAAGCAGCAAATGTGAAAATTGAAGGGAAGGAAAGGGGCAATGTTGGGATAATGAAAGTCTCTATTCCCAAATCAAAATGGACTGAAAAAGGAAAAGGCGGCAAGGGGAAACCCCCAAAATAAGGCCCCAAACCCACACCACACCCACACCCACGCCCACAGCTTTCAATTCAAGTTTCAAAAGTAATTGAATTATGGAAAAAGGAGAGGGCCAGTCGATGGGCAGGTTGCTTAGTTTTGCCATTGATTTGCTTTGTGTTCTCTCTCTCACCTTTTTTCTCCTTGTCTTCCTTTCCCTCTCTCTATCCTTTTTTTTCTCTCATCTCCATTTCTTCAATTCCAAAACCAAGCTTTCTAAGCTAAAATTCAAAACTCCTAAATCTGCTCTTCTTTCATTCTTTCAGTAAGTTGAGTGGACTCACCACATCTTTTCTTTTTCTTCTTTCAACTTCTCATCAAGTTTACTATTTTTGTTATGTTCCCTTTACAATTTTCTATTTCTTTTTTCTTGGTTGTTTACAACTAGATTTTAGATTTTACTTACGCTGGGCTGTTCATTTTCCAGCTCCTTTTCTTTTGTTTTAGATTAGATTTAATTCTGTTGTTCTATTTCAGTTACTTTCATTGATTTTTCATGAAATCTTAAATACAGAATGCTAAAACAAACACTAGTGGCTCGTAGATTTCTTTTCTATGTATGAAAATGATGATTCTTCTACTGGAGACTCAAGGTGTTTGTTGCTGTTTATATATAATCATTTTTCTAAAACATATACGTATAATCATCTATAAACATCTGCTATGATGGATTGAAGATTTCATCAGATCTATGACTGACGTTATCAATTTTAGTTCATAGCAGCTTTATTTCAATGGTTTCACATTAGTACTATGCCGAGTTATTGATATTCTAAGAGATGAATGTCGTGGTGTTTGTTGTTCCACCAGAACTTAATCTATCTTCTACAAGACCATAATAAATCATTGACCTCTTCTCTCTAAAGTTTTAATTTAGTAATTAGATTGCCTGATTGGGTTGTGCTTACTTTTCTGTTCTTTTCTGTAAAGCCTTTAGCGTTTTGTTCATGTTTATATACTGTGGTCTATGGTCAGCTTAAGCTGCTCCAAAGCATATGTTGTATGTATTGTGCAACCTCTATTAAGTGTGTTGGACACAAGCAAGAACCATACAATCATAATCAAGCATTCAAGTAGCTAGAGAAGAATTAGTCTGTTACTTTTCTCTTGAAAATTATTCTCCTTAGCATATGTGATCTTCTGTTTATATTGTTTGGGGGACAGATGGATGTAAATATGAAGAAGATAGATTCAAAAAACTCAAAATCAATCTGCTGGGATAGTCATCTCAACCCTGAGAATTCTGATTGGCTAATTGAAAATTCCAAGGGTAAGCAGCCTAGTTTTGAAGCCCTTGCTTTTATGGTTCACCACTTTCTTGTTGGTTTAAATCACATATGATAATTGTATCTCGAAGTGGGATGGTCATAGTTTCAGTAAAACTGTTGGGAATTGATTGTGCATAATTAGAGGTAATAGTAGTGAAATTCAAAATTTAAACTCAATTCCGAAGCCATAAGGTCAACCTTGCTCAAGTTATTCAACACAACATAGACTTGCAATAAGAACCGTCCCTCTGTTTGGTGTGTGGCAAGAAAGAATATGACCATGTGTCGATTTCAACAGCTTTATCAATGGCTTTATTTAGACAAAGCAATGACTACGAACAATGCTGGAATATGGTGATCTCATAGTTACAACTATTGAAAGTCTCTTGCAAAACATATCTATTCAATGTACTTTATCTAAGAAGTAATATCAAACATGTATGCAAAATCTGTAGATAAAGAATTACTTAGTTCAATAATAATCATGCTTAATATGACATGTACCTCATAGCCAATCAGATTGGTCTTAAAGTATACATCATCGAACACACGATATTGTCATGTCATGTCACATCAGAAATTATCCTCTTCGCAAATCATTGTCTCCAATTTAACAATTATGAAGTCATCCCATTACTTGTAAATGACAACAAAATTTTTGGCTGTAGGAATGGACCAGAGCATCAAACGAATAATGAAATTGGTGGAAGACAATATTGAAGATGTGGCCAAAAATGATGAAATGCATTCTCAGAATAAATCAGAGGTGATTGGCCAAGTTCAGGAACTCTACCGTATATATCAATTTTTGGCTGAGCGCTATGATCATTTGACCGGGCAATTGCACAAGAGCCTACCATCTGATTGCCAAACAGAAGGCCCTTGTAGTGGTCTGGATCAGAACTCCCCACTGATAACACCCGATAAAAAACTGGGCATGTGTAAGCCTAGTCAGCAAGCTTCATCTTTCGGTCCTGGTGGTGGTAGTTATGATCTCTCATTGAAGGAAGGCACTGAATCATGTTCATTCACATCAGATTCTGACTCAGAATCTTTCAGCTCCTCTGTCAACCTCTACTTGAGCTCCCCAATGGATACTGATAATGGTGTAGCATATCACGAAGTTAATGGGCCTGAAAGTGAGCTCCCAACAATGAAAGAGAAGCCACAAGTGGCTGATGGAGAGAATGCAGATGGTAATAAGTTGAGGATGGGGGACAAAAGCAGTTATGAAGAATTGAATAAAAGACTCATTAAATGTGAAGATGAACTAAGAGATTCCAACCTAAAACTCCAGCTTGCAGAGGAAGAGATTGTGAGGTTGAATGCAGAGCTCAAGAAAAGTGAGTCTGTTTCTGTCCTTGCTGAGCACGTGCTTGTTCAGCTTGAATCATTGCAGAGAGATACCAAAATGAGGGAGGCTGATCTTGAGTTGGAGAAAGGAAAAGTAATTGAGTTGCAAAAACAGATAGTTGAGCTGGAAGCTCATGTTTCAGACTCCAACTCTGAAGTTGTGAGGTTGATGGAGGAGCTTGCTGTAAATGAAGAAAAGATCAAGACGTCAGAAGAAGAGATTGCAATGCTTAAGGATGAGCTTGGGAAGAAGATTTCTGATGACACTCATCATGTGCTAGGTCAGCTTGAGTCTGCTCAAGAAGTCATAGCCATGTTAAAAGCACAACTTGACATAGAGAGGAGGCAGGTTGTGAACCTGCAGGATCAAATTGTGAGGTACAGTGATGATCTATCCAATCGTGGTCATGAAATTGAGGAACTGAAGGTTGCATTGTGCGATGCCCATGATAATTTCTCTATGCAGAAAGCAAGTTTCCAGTCTGAAATTTTTGGTCTGTTAGAAAAAGAGACCCTTTTAGAGAAAAGTCTCGAAGAATGGGAACTACATGGAAGACTATTGGAGGAAAAAATAAGGCAATGTGAAGCTGAAAAAATGGAAATAAGAGGTTTGTATGATGTTCAAGAGCTGGGGTTGCAAGGACAGATCAGTCAGTTGAAGGCAGAACTTTTGGAGAAAGGTGTGCATGTAGAAGCTCTGAATAAGAACCTTGACAGACTGAAACTGAAATATGATATGCTTATGGCAGAGAAAGATGGAGTCATTGCAAAGGTAAACACTCTTGTAGCTGAGGTTAGTTCCCGAGATTTGCAGATCGGGCAAATGGAGGAACATCTGCAGCAATTAAACAGAGAACATCTGCAGCTGATTTCTGGATCGAAAAATGCAAAGAATCTAGAAGATGAATTGAAATTGAGAATGAAGGACCTTGAGGATGAAGTGGATAGGCAGAGAATCATGATCTTAGATGTGGCAGAGGAGAAAAGAGAGGTAATACGACAGCTTTCCTTCACTCTGGAGCACTATAGGAGTGGTTATAAAGAATTTGAGGCCTTTTTCAAGCACAAACGGCATGCAGTTATGGCTTCGTAAATTTGATTAATTTGAGTATTTTGTAAGGCTACGAGTCTTGATTGTCTCTTCCCCCCCCCCCCCTTTCCTTTTGTTGTACGCTTTGCTAAATTTCTTTTTATGAACTTGTCAAATTAGTTTTGAGGTTTTGGGTGATATGTGATGCTTAGATAAACTTGAAGTTGAAGGTGCCATTATGCTATATATATATATATATATATGTATCATGCATGTTGTTAAACAAGCATTGCAATAGAAAAATTTGAAGCTTCTTTATTTAAATTTCTACCAAACATGTTAGTCAACTATTAGCTGTTAATTGACAGCTAATAGTTATTGTAATTAGCATAATATTAGGATACAATTAGCATTAATATTAGGATATAATTAGCATTTTTTCCTAGTTTAGCTTCCATTGTATATGTGAATAGACATATAAAAATCAAAGATCTTTCTATTGTATCTCGTATTTTTCTTGCTAATTTACATGGTGTTAGAGCTTTCTTCGTAAAAAGAAGTTGAAAATTTTAGGCTTTTTTGGGTTTTTTTTTTTAGCCAATTTTCGAGTTCTTTGATCCGTCTTACAGCAATCAGGCATCCAGAGGTAGATGACAATCAAAATGATGTTTTTGCATATTGCTTGCCACGTCATTAGCCAAAGGCCATCACCATGTCATTAAGCCACGTCATCAACCAGAAGCCACACAATAAAAAAGTCATCAGCACGTCATCAGACACATCAGCACAAAGTTAGTTTAGTTAATGCCATGTCATCACAAAGCTAGTGCCACATCAACCTAAATACATGTGTCAAAGATATATTTGTCCACGTGTTTTTCTGTTAACGCGACATTAGCCACCTCTCCTCCTCTTGGTTCTGTTTGATTCAGACTTGTTGACCATCATTTTGACTGATCGGTTCAGCTTTTCTTTACTTGGTTTTATCATAAACCAAATTGATTCCTGAAGTTTTGAGGTGTTATAAATTAATTTGTGAAGTCAAATTGGTCAAATTCAAACTCTATAGACAAGTTTTCTCTCGTTTATTGTTTTTCATTAACTATGGATGCCTCTAAACTCTTTCAATATATTCCTAATCTTATCAATGTTATCTTTGATAGGTCAAACTATGATTTGTGGGCTTAGGAAATGTGTAGTTTCCTTAAAGGGAGGCTCATTTGGCGTATTGTTATTGAATAAATACCAAAATCGACCAAGAAAATAGATGAAGAAAAAGAAAAATTTACAAAGCGCCTAGTATCTTGGGATGGAATGAACCATCAAATTTTGACATGGTTTCGAAATATGTATGCTAAAATGATCAAGCTTGATTTCCAACGCTTTGACACCATTCAGGAGGCATGGAATTTCATAAAGAATCGTTATTATGTATCTGATTATGTTAATTAGTTTCAGCTCTATAGAAGACTTAATCAGATGCAACAACAACTTGGCCAAACAATCCATAACTATGTGTCAGAATTACAAGAGCTTTGGGATCAAATAGCACTTGGAGACCTCGCATAGCCTAGTTCTTGCAGCCACCGTCTATGCGAATCTTCATGACCATCAGTATATCTAGTATCTGTTGGTGACCTTTCAAGATGAATTTGAATCCATTAGTAGCTCTATTCTCCATAGAGGTTTCTTGCCAACTCTTGACACTGTGATCAAGGAATTAATCATAGAAGAAAGTCGACTCAATGTACTTTGTATAGAAAAATCCGCTTCATCTGCTGATGTTTTTCTTACCACTCAAACCTCATCCTCTTAGACTCCTCAAAATCCTGTCAAGAAGTTTAATAAAGGATCTTTCCATTGCAACAAAAAGCCTGGTCATCACATCTTTGAATGCAGAAAATGACTTCAATAGAATTCTAGACTAGGTAATTCTTCCAAGTCTGTTCAAACTATTTCTACTGCTGCTGCTGCCACAGAGGATCTAATAGAGAGTACTTCTCCTAAATTATCTTTAAAAGATCTTCAGGCTCTTTTCCAGCAACTTTATTCAGAATCTGGCATTGGCTTATTTTCTGCCTTACTTGTCACATCAGATGTTTCATCCTCATGGTACTTTCATTCTGCTTGTTGCAACCATATGACATTTGACTGTTCCATTCTTACATTTTCAAAAACACCATTTGTTCTACATATTGTTCATACTACTAATAATTCCATTATGCATGTTCAAAGTATAAACACTGCTCAAACACCAAAATTAGATTTGCCCGAAACCTTTCTTGGTTCTAAATTTTCTTTAAATCTCATTTCTGTCGGTCAACTATGTGAACTTAATGTTGACTTATATTTTTTGAGTCATGGTTGTACTATGCAGAATCCACAGATGGGCGAGGTGCTAGGGACAAGGCATAAGGTTGGACGATTATTTGAGCTTACCTTTCTATATCTTCCATTCAAATTTGTTGGTGCCACCACTTCTCATATTTGGCATTTTTGTCTTGGTCATCCTTCTAATGCTAGATTGGGATCCTTAATTTCTAGTGGTTCTCTCGGTTCTATTAAATCTGAGAATTTTGATTGTGTTTTATGTTAACTTTCCAAAAGTCATACATTACCTTTTTCTCTTAATGATTATATTTCTTCAATACTTTTTGATATGATTCATTCAGATATTTGGGGTCCTTGCTCCACATGACACTACGGGTGGTTTGAAATATTATGTGATCTTTGTTGATAATTTATCTCATTATACATGGATTTATCTAACACAAAATAAATCTGAATTATTTTATATTTACTCTAGGTTTGCTAGTATAATTCAGACTCAATTTTCTTACAAAATTAAAATATTTTCCATTGATAATGCCATGGAATACAAAGATACAAATTTCACCTAGGTTCTAGCTCAACAAGGTACTATTCTTTAAAGATCATGTCCTACTACTTCTCAACAAAATGGTCGAGCATAAAGAAAACATAAACACATTCTTGATACTGTTAGAGCCCTCCTTATATCTTCATCTTTTCGAGAAACCTTTTAGGGGGAATCAACTCTTACTGTTGTGTACATTATTAATCGTATTCCTTCTCTAGTCATAGGTAACATTTCTTCATTTAAATGTCTATTTAAACGTGCTTCTGATTATCAAACTCTCAAAGTTTTCGGCTCTGCTTGTTTTGTTATCTTGCAACATCATAAGTACACCAAACTAGAACCACGAGCATGACTTTACTATTTCTTAGGATATAGCATAGAATACAAAGGGTATAGATGTTGGGATCCCTTATCACAGAGGCTTCATATCTCTCATGTAACTTTCTGGAAACATAAAATGTTTTCAACTCTTTTAAAATTTTGAGTCAATGAACCTTCTTGCCAATTCTTTTTCGATCCTACCATATCTCTTTTTCCTGATATTTCCCTTGCAAATTTCTCCAATAGCTTATGCAGTTTAACTCCACCAACACTTGCTTTCACTGTATCTCTTCCAACTGTGGATCTACCAAGTCCTTCACATGATCATTCTTTATCAGAAAATTTCCCCTAACAACTAACTCTTCATCATATTGACCGTGTAAGTTAGCCTCCTATCTGTTTTTATGATTTCATGTCTATTCCCCTATTATCTCTTTATATGAATCTAGCACCTATCGCAAGGCAAGTTCTAATCTTTTATGGCAACAAGTAATAGGAGAAGAACTATAGACACTTGCTGGCATAAATACTTAGGACTCGGTCGACTTACCTCCAAATAAGTCAGTTGTTGGTTGCAAATAGGTTTATAAAATCAAGACTTGAGTTGATGGATCAGCTAAAAGATACAAAGCCCGACTTGTTGCTAAGGGATTCACTCAGGAGTATAGTATTGACTATAAGGAGACATTTGCTCTCGTAGCCTATTTGACCTCAATCCACGGTCTTATTGCAGTTGCTGCTAGCAAATGTTGGTATTTATTTCAAATGAATGTCAAGAATACTTTTCTCAATGATGTCACAAAAAAAGTGTACATGCAAACTTCTCTTAGGTATGATCATCCTCTAAATAAGGTTTGTCATCTTCGCAAAGCCTTGTATGGACTTAAACAAGCTCCTCGAGCCTAGTGTGCAAAATTTAGCTCCACTATTGGACATCTAGGTTTCTAGTCCAGCTCTTATGATTATGGCTTGTTCCTCTACAAAACAGATTAAGGGAGCATTCTTCTTTTTCTCTACGTGGATGACATGATAATAACTAGTGATGACACATCGGGTATCTCTACTCTTAAATATTTTCTTCATCAATAATTTGAGATGAAAAACCTTGGCAATTTGAGTTATTTTTTGGGTTTTGAAGTATCATCTGATGAATCTAGTTATCATTTATCACAAGTAAAGTATCCCACCGATCTCATCTCTCGTGCTGGTATGACTGACATTGAGACAACTAGCACTCCACTTGGCTCTAATAATCATCTCTTTACTAGCAATGGGAATCTTCTTAGTGATGGTACACTTTATCGCCAATTGGTTAACAGTCTTATTTATCTCACTGTAGCTCGTCTAAATATTGCACATGCTGTTCACATTGTGAGTCAATTTATGTCTGCACCTCATATCATTCACTTTGCTGCTGTTCTTGATATTCTTCAGTATGTCAGAGGAACTTTATTTCATGGTCTTCACTTTTGTCATTCATCTCCACTAGAGTTATTAGCTTACTCTGATATTGATTAGGTCGAAGATCCAACTTATCGTCGATCCACTACTGGCTATTGTTTCTTCCTTGGCACATCTCTTATCTCATGGTATAGTAAGAAACAAATAGTTGTCTTCCTTTCCAGCATAGAAGCAAAGTATCAGGCTCTTGCTGGCACTACTTTTGAACTTCTTTGGGTATGATGGCTAGTTCAAGATATGGTGTCTCTTCTTCCTCTGTTACCACTCTCTTTTGTGATAATTAGAGTGCACTTCAAATTGCTCACAATGATGTCTTCCATGAGTGCACTAAATACATCGAGATCAACTGTCATCTTGTGCGACATCATGTACTTCAAGGCACCATACATCTTGTCCCTATCTTATCACAATCTCAGATCACAGATATCTTCACAAAATCATATCTACCACGGTGGTTCCAGGATCTTGTCTATAAACTCAAGCTGTCCTCTACTTTACCACCTTGAGTTTTGAGGGAGGGTGTTAGTCAACTATTAGCTGTCAATTAACAGCTAATTGTTATTGTAATTAGCATAACATTAAGATACAATTAGCATTAATATTAAGATACAATAAGCATTCTTTCCTAATTTAATATAGTTCAATCTGTATAAATCCCTCTATATATGTGAATAGACACACAAAAATCAGAGATCTTTTTCTTGTATCTCGTATTTTTCTCGCTAATTTAGAAAATAGAATCCTTCAAATCAGGTTCATGCTGTATTGTGTACGGCAGGAGTGTTGGTTTATGTTTCCGATTGCAGATTCAGTTTGTACTGCAGGAGTATTGAATGTAGATTGAATCAGTTTGTACTTTAGATTCCAGGCATTTTTGTTCAGAAATTCATCGCTGGTATCGCCTGAGACACTGTATAGCCTCCTTCCGAGGCTGCTACAGCTATATTACATTATATATGCCGACAGTAGCTGAGACCAGACTCGGAAAAAAAACCAACTGCTATACACCAATCTTTGACTCACCATTCCATTCCATTCCACTCATGGTAGGTGGGTAGTTGAAATGGTAAAACAAAATGATTTTTGTTTTTTGTTTTTTTTGGCTCAGCTTCAGCTTTGGTCTCTTTTCTTCTCATCAGATCCAGATTATACTTCATCTTTTAACTTAAATTATGTCTTTAAGCTTCAATTGTAAGAGACTAACTAAAAATCAATATAAATTATATATATAATAAGTAATATAATAAACTTTTGCTTTTGCAAATGGAATCAATTTATCCAGTTACCGTTTCGATTCAATTTGTTTAGTGTTAAAGATTTAAATTATGATCATATCTTATTTATAATAGATGTTATAAAAATTATCATGAGTACTAACAAAAACAAAAAAATTAAAATCATAAAAGGCAGGTATTCAAATCTATATCAGTACGCTATTAAATTTAGTCGAAATGTAGCTGAAAAAAACGAATGTAAACGTCCAAAACAAGCATCTTTCTCTGGAGATTTGAAGCTTAAACGAATCTAAACGTCCAAAACAAGCATCTATATAAACGCACTACGTCTTGTCGTCCGGTACAATTTGCATGCAACGCAACGCAACGCGGTAAAATGGACAACACCTATTCAGCATTGACAAAGTCTTTGAATCGTGTGCCTTCCGCGAGGAACTTAAGACCAATTTATATCCGGAACCCTCTATCCACGTCTAGACTCGTGGTGAAACAATTTGTGCTACGTGGAGCGGTGGATCGATCACATTTTCAGCTCCCAAACTCTATATAAAACAAATCCAAGTCTCAAAACCAGACAATTTCAGACTTCAGAACAAAATACAGCTCTAGTTTTCTTTTTTTCTGTTTTTGTTGGGGGGGGGGGTTGATCAACGGCATGGAAACAGCCTCTCTTTGTCACACAATAACACAGACTTTTGGTTCATCTCTGCCTGGTAACAACATTATCAAACAGTTTCCAAAATCATGTCAAAGTAGTCATTGCTGTCAGTTGAGGATGCCATCAGCTTATGGAGGTTTGCAGCAAGGTCATGGCTTAAGTTCAAAGCCGCTGTTAGGTCATGGAGGGCTAGTAGTTGGGTGCCTGGCCTCAGATTCTGGATTATTGGCTGAGATAGAAAGAGAATTGGAAGCTAAGATGAAACCTGACGAAGAAGAAGCAGAGTGGATGAAAGTGGGAAGGCTGACAGAAAGGTGCAAAGAAAGGAAGGGAATGGTGGAGCTGCTAGAGTGCTTGGAAACAGAAGCAATCATGGGTGAAGATCAAGGGAGAGAGCCTACAGACTACAACAGAAGAGCCCAGATCTTTGATAAGAGTTCGAGAGTTTTTCAGGCTCTCAAGTCACGCAGCAAATCTACTGCTCAGTCTCAACAGTCTTGATGTTTTATCATGATTCTTCTAGTGAAAAATAATTTATTCATAAACAATAAGATTTCTTTTACTTTTCTGCCAGATTTGTCTCTGTAAATGCATGCAATATCTAAAATTATCATGCCTCTAACAAACTACTAAAGAAAAAAAAAAAAAAAAAAAAAACTCCATTACAACATGAGAACATCGTGAATTGCTAATCATGTTCAGTTCAATCATTCATATTGATTTACATTCCAACAAGAAGCTCAACCAACATCTTTATGAATGCATGATTTAGAAGCTCAAGCAGAAATGAAACAACAGTTCAAATTGAGGGTGAAAGGGTCCGAAATTTCCCAAGAATTAATGCTAAAAGAAAAGAGGCCTCGTTATCATAGCCGAACCATAAAATTACAGTACATTATGATTATTATTATTTTTATTACTACTTAAATTCACTCTGTCCGTGATTCCCTCATCAGCGACACGATAGACAAAACTACAATGAGTTGCAAGAATTTGAAGTCCCATGGGCTTCTACTTGGACTCTGGTTTCACCAAAAAGGTCTTCTTCAACCAATCAAACGGCTGGCAAAGAAAAAGGAAAAATTTTTTCAGACATTAGCTAATTATCCCACAAACTCATAAAACAATTGTAATTTCTAATGACAGCTTTCACAGATACGCATAACTCTGCACACCGAGTTCGTCCCCTCACAAAATTCTTATTAGAGTAACAAATTAGGACACAAGATTTCGTGACTAAATTTAGAGCATCTCAAAATGGAGAGGAGACAAAAAAATAAAATAAAATTACAAGGCAATTCGCTATAGGAAAATCCAATCATGGAAAGACGTGCTAATATTCAAAAATTTGCCAACAAATAAGAATCCAATTCATTAATCAACCAAAAGCAGTTCACAAAAGAAAAGACGGTCATGTTGCATCTTAATGAGTTTCACTTAATGGATTGAATGTTCAAAACAAGCTCAACCAACAACCTTTGCAAAACAAACATTCACAAATACAAGCCAGTCATATATAACCTTTGTGTATTGGTAGATAAGATGTTTACAGGGATTACAGAGGGGAAGCTGTGCATGCAAACATGTCAAAGAAACAGATTAACATATGAATGGAGCCAAGATATGATACATGATGGTTTTGGACAGACCGGGGGATTGCATCAAAAGGGCACCATAATTGGGCAGATTTGAATGCGAAATTAAAAGAAACATGATAGAGCTTTAGCTATGCATCAAAAGGTCACCGCAAATGGGCAAAAGTAGATGATGATATTAAACTGTTCTGAATCAGAACATGATCAGATTAGGAGAGAGAGAGAGAGAGAGAGAATTTGTACTTCAAGAGCGCTTCAAAGCAATCTATGTTCAATCATTAACCCCTTAAACTAAACCATATCTCAATACAAAGACTAAACTTTTATGTTAATGTTTAAGGGGGAAAGAAGTTTCTGATATTCCAAAAATACAATGTGATTTTCTCATTATTGAGCAAATATTATCATTCATTAAATAAAAAGGGGCCATACTTTGAAAGATACAGAACAGCAGCACTTTCAAGCAGGTGTTTTGAGTCCTTTAATTTCCAATAAGAAAGCCTAATTTCTTATTCTCAACTAATATGGGCAAAAATGGATAACATATCCTTAGCATCAACCTTTTAATCACACCAGTGTCACTTAGCTTCAATAAAAGCAAAGATCTGTTCCAAGGTATAATTTTTAAGATAAGTTGATCATAAAGACAGATCCTAAAATAATTTATATATATATATATATATATACATATATATATATATATTTAAGGGGAAATCCGTCTATAGCCAATCAGAGGGGATTTTCTATGGATCTGATAGCGATACAGTAAAAATGATTGAAAAGGAATAAACCTGGATAAGCCAAAGAGCGCCGGTAGTGGCAGCGACACCCCACAAGGCGACGGCTTGGACGTCGGAGGGCTGTGGACGTAGCCCGGGCTTGAGGAACTTGAACAAGGCACCTTCTCCGGCCATTCCTTAATCCAAACAAACCTGATTGCAGAACAAAAAAAAAAAAAAACCCCTAACCTTTTTACTAGTAATAGTTTTGGTGAAATGAATCTAATTCCCTTTGTTTCACAATATGTACTCGAAGACCCTCCGATTGGTTCTGACTTTCTCATCCACGGTGGATATAATCTCTCTCATCACCACTTCAACAAAACCCCACCTATCTCTTTTTGCCATGTCACCGCCACTCTTTTGCATATTCATTTTTCAACCCAAAAAAAATAATTAATATGTTCTCTTTTTCTAAATGTTCGAAGTCGTCAAGAGTTTAATTGTTTTAGAGCAATAGCATCGCAGGGCTTTCGTCTCTTCTCCTCCGTCCCTCCAGCACATTTAGTACATTTTTTTGGGCTAAGTATTTAGTTCGTGTTATTATTATTATTATTATTATTATTAGAGTAAACTCCAAAAACATATATATAGATATTTTGTGATTTAGGGTGGACTGAAACTATGTCAGCTTCTTTTTTTTTTTTTTTTTAAATGGCTATACTTGCTGTGTCTTGATAATGCTTTTGGGCTGCTGAGACGTCTCCCATTCTTGCTCATCATCAATTTTTCCTTTTCTATATGCATAAGAAATTATAGTTTGAAGATAGAGAAAAAGATTATAAATGTAAAGATTTGATTTCAAAGCTTGCTGTTCATTATTTGTTGAGAGCGATTGATTTTACCAACTAACGTTGTGTGTTGACTAATATCTGCGTTCTTTTCATTCAAAAATCAAATGTTGGGCATCTCCTCCGGTCAATTACTCGCACCCATATCTAAAACCTTTCAGATAGATCAGATGAGAAGGCAAAAAGAAAACAAAACAGTGAAAACAGAGGATCGGCGACTAATTCTTCCAACATATCAACAACTGTGTTTCATCCTGTCCTGACCTCACTACCTTACTCAACCTCAAACATCGCTTTGGTTTAGTTTGGTCTGGTTACTCTTTAATCTTTATACTGTCCTTACTGCTGTCCCCTGCCTTTCTCTTCTCTCGTCTTCTCCGACCCACCAATTGTCCTCTTCTTGCCCTCTCTTCCTCCTCTTCAAACTTCACTTCAACCATTAACAATACGGTTCCCCCTCTGCTCCTTCCATGTTAGCTCAGCATCATTAACGGTAACAGGCTGCTTACACCATACCAAATTAATTTAGGAAAGAACCATCTTTTTTCTTCATTGAATTTATATTAATGAAAGACATCTCTCTACTTAGACAGATAAAGACTTTCAAGTTTATTCCATGAAAAATTCATCCAGAAGCAACTCCTAAAACTATAACTTCACTATAGAAGAAGCGACACTGGCAAATCATCATCACCATAGGCATACATATATGATGGAGATAAAGTTCAAAAAGAAGGAAAATCACCTCAAATTCCGCCCATGTAATACATTGGAACCTCCTTTATTCATGCTTTCATCCAATCCTTCAACATTTTTGCATGCTCTATATCTGAGCCATCGAGTTGAAAAACTCGCGAAATGCTGCGTGTGGTACATGGATAACTGCTCCTTTGAACATACCAATTCTAGTTTAATCGTTATTTTGAACATCAATTACCACCTAAACACAGGTAAAATAAGTAACAAGATCCAGTAAAAACATTCAGGTCCTACACACTAAAAGGCGACAGAAGTCGGGGTAGGGGAAGGGTGTTCAATAGTAGGTTTTTTTTTTTTTTTTTCGCTGACTAAAATGTTTGCGACTTGATCAAAATCAGTCAAAACAAAGATGAAAGTTTTGATGGTATGGCAAATCGCATAGTTTATCGCCAATTATCAACTCAAAGAACGCCATTTGTTGACGCCTGGACCTGCTAATTGGCTTAATATTGAATTCAAATCAGTTTGCAGTTCAAACCAAAAAGCTGCAATGAAGTTTGGTTACTCGCATTGTCTGGATCACTGATCAAAGCATTCCAAAATTTTGGGCTGACGTACTTTCCAACCTTTTCAGTCGGTGATATGTCTGGCATTCCAAGAGTAACAATCTGCATAAAGATCAACAAAAGAAAACATTGTTATAGAAGACATCAAGAAATGACAGATTGACATGACATAAGTCATATAAAAGTGGGCCGCATGCTACATCACTTCTAAAGTAAACATTCTTGCTTCAACTTGACTCTCAAGCTATTTTACTCAGATATGGAAAATTATTTAACATGAATCCGTTCAATTTTTTTTTAATTTTTTTATATATTAAAAAAATTTTATTTATATATATATATATTTTATTATACGTTAAACATGAATATTAAATATAAATATTTAAAAAAATTAAAAATCTTATTAGATAGGGGGTACTTCAATGCTTGCAGCTTTTTGACACTAAGGTTGATGATTTTATCTTTTGTCATCAAATTCCTATTTTGCACTAAGAAGAGGGGGGGATATGTCTCATCAGCTTTCTCTAAGTTTACAATCGCTTATGGAATTGATGGAGTCGAGGAAAGGAAGCATGGACACATAACTAATGAAAACCCCTCAAATGACTACATTTCGATACTAGAGTATCCTTTAGTAATGAATGCTCAAGTGATTTGAGATTGAGTAATATTGTTTGGTCTATATATGTAAGACCAAAAAAAAAAAAAACTTATATCTCAGAACTTCTAATTAAGATAGAATATAATGCACTGGTTGCACAAAAAAATTGTTTTTGCACCAATGTAAGTCTGAAAAAGGTTTATAAGATTAAAAAAGGTCCATTAACATAAATAAATTGATTACTAATTTTTATCTCATATCATAACATAAACAAGCAATTCTTATTTATTGTATCGGCCCAAAACCTCCCAAGATGGATTGCTTCTTGCTCAGGACTAACCGCCGGTGATACTATCTGCCTTTACCCCTTTAGACAGTCATCAGTTTGGATGAAACCAGGGACTCTTCCACTGATTCCCGTGTGCCATAAATGCTGCCATTGATCCCCCAAGGGACAAGAATGATGCCACCTGAAACACGCTGATGGGATCAGATTGGTAAGGTACGAATGGCATGAACACGCATAATGTCTCGAGAATTTTAGAATGTGAGCAATAGAATGTCAAGGTGGCAAAAAGACGTGAAATCGCCACGCCAAGAATAAAAGAATATATGCATAAATAGATAAACAAATTCCTTACAGCTAAATATATGCCATACATACAGCATAATCCAAGAACAATAACTATCATTCCGCATCCCACGACAAAAATCATGAAATTATTCAAATTAAAAAGAAAGCTTTTATATTCTCCATGAATGGCTGTGAGATCGGATGCCAAAAAAAAGAATCAATTTTTATTTAAAAAATGAGAACTTACATGCTTCCAGAATTCAGGGTAAATTATAAAAACATAAAATACATAAAATAAAACTCCTCCTAATCATCAGCCAGCATATTCCATAGAATGTTTAAGGCAGCCTATACTATATAAAACTTAAACAATTTAGAGTGAATAAGTATATAATGAAGAAAAGAGGAGTACCAGGTGCTGGCACAGCTGCTTCAAGGGGTTTGCCAAATCAGCAAACTTGTAGAAGGAGACGATCATATGTGAGTGAGAGTCGAGTTCCTGGGGATTGTGGGAATGGGATTGAACTTGGTCCAAATGCAGAATGGGAACTGTGACAGCCGTGGTCGCGGAGAAGAACTAGGGAACTTTCATCATCATCCTATGAGACTCAGAGAAACCGCGAGAATCAGTGAGATTAGGCTTGATGGGGATATTAGCGACGTGTTAAGAAGAAGAAGAAGAAGATGATGATGATAATGATAATAATCCCGTAGACAGTAACAATAGAAATTACTGGATAGATCTTTCCAACCACATATAGAATCAACCAATGAAATTAATGAAGTTAGTTTTTTTTTTTTTTTTTTTTTCATTTTTTAAATATCACACTTGCACTTGTTCATAAATCTCTAAGTCAAGTCATCAATGGCAAAAAAAAGAAAAAAAAAAAAAAAGGGTTTTGATCTATGAAAGACAAAAGGGCAAACATTGTGAACTCTCAAACTGGGTGAGAAGTGAGTTTCATTTTCTCCTTGCATCCTAAACCATAATTAATTTCTACTTTTTTTTTTCTATTCATTTGTTCGTCATTCATAATAGATATTCAATTTGATGTCCATTACTGCTGCTAGCTTTTTCTCAATTTCATTTATTTTATTTGTTCATTAAAAGTTCAGTTTTCTTTCCTTGTCTGGATATAGTTTGCATATTATTCTTCTAAATATTTAGATAGTCCTTTGGCCAGTCTTATTTGACTGCTACATCTACTGTTTGGTCTCGCAACCGACGAAGCAATTTGCTTGCTGAGAAACATTTTTGGCAGCAAACTCTTCAACTATTGACTCAGAAGGAGGAAAAGAAAACGCTTAATTTCTTACATCAAGATTTGATGAATCTCACCAAATGTTTGTCTTTTCTTGTTATTGTCTCCACTTCCAGCACATAGTCGATTGATACAAATGAATAATCAGAAGATAACGTTTACAGCTGTTGGTCTCATTTAGCGTACAAGTGCCTTAATTTAAGTAATGGTTTTATTATTTGAAGGGTGTTTGCTTGTTGAAAGTTTCAAGTTGAGTCCAATAATCCTTTTAAGATACTTTAATTATCTTGGAAATCATTGTGAATTATACCATCAAACTTTGAGTGAGTGGTAGAAACTATACAGAAAGCAAGTTTCACTTTGGGCAGCTTGCTTGTGTTGTGATTTCATGATTTTTATGATTAGAAAATGGTAAAGAGATCAGATCAGAGCTAGTTGAGCCTGTTTACCGCACGGTAAGACCTGCGAATGAAGACTGGCTATGCCTTAGTTGGCATTTCCAAAAGATCATCAATGACGCCTCGGATAGGATTTTGGCTTTTCAAGTTCACCATCTATCACAAAGAGGTTCTTAAGATGCTTCTTTATAATTGCTAGAAAGAAGTGCCTAGACAATACTTTTATTTGAGATTTCTATGCAGTGGCTAAAGTGCTTATTAGTTATGTCTAGCTGCAAAGTTTCTTGTTCTGTCGGTCTTTCTCCTTTTTTTTTTTTTAAAAAAAAAATCTGTTTCTTATTGTCTCTGCAGATTTTACAAAAACAATGGTTATAAATTATGTCGTATGTGTTAGCAAGAAGACTTAAGAATATATCAAAAAAATAGAGAGAAATCAAGAATTTTATTTAATAGTAAAATTGCAATTTTTTGTTACAATGAAATATACACTAATTTATAGATAAAAACTTAATAGAATCATTAACTACTTGGACCAAAAAATAAAGAAAAACATGACTCACTATTGCCATAAAAATAGCCACTAACTCCTAACAACCATGACTTATTCGAAAAAACATCCCAATGAATCAGGATTACACTAACACTTCCACTTAATCCTAATTCTGTAAAATAGATATCCCAAGCATGTTCCTTAGCTTTTCAAATGTATCAAAGTGCAATGGTTTTGTTAAGATGTTTGCCACTTGACTTTCAGTGTTGTAAAACTTTAATTCAACCTTTTTCTTCTCAACCAAGTCCCTTAAGAAATGGAACCGAATGTCAATATGTTTACTTCTTCCATGCGCAACTGGATTTTTTGCCAAATTAATTGCTGAATTATTATCAACAAATATCTTCAAGGTTCCTTTAAGTGGAATATTCATATGATTTGATAAGTTTGTCAACCAAATAGCTTGACAAGCACTAGAAGCTACAGCAATATACTCTGCTTCACATGTTGAAAGTGCAACTGTAGGTTGCTTCCTTGACGACTACGAACATAATGCATTGCCAAAAATAAAACAGTAGCCTCAAGTGCTTTTTCGATCGTCCACATCTCTAACCCAGTCATTATCTGAGTATCCTACAAGTGAACAATTATCAGTGGAAGAGTAAAACAGGCCAAAATTATAAGTACCGTTTAAATAACGTAGGATACATTTGGCCACTTGCAAATGGGACTGATGTGGTGAATCCATGAATCTACTAATTAAGCCAACTCCATAAGAAATATACGGCCTTGTACAAGTAAGATATCTCAGGCTTCCCATAAGTTGCTTAAAGGAGGTTGAATCAACAAGTGGCCCTTCTCCTTTCTTTGTAAGCTTTATGCCAACTTCCACAAGAGTCTTTGCTGGATTGCAATTGTCCATTTAATACATTTTTCAAGATGTCAGTAATATATTTCTTCTAAGATATAAAAATTCCATTATCTCCTTGAACTACTTCAACACCAAGGAAATATGACATAAGACCCAGATCAGTCATCTCAAATTCTTTCATAATGGATTGTTTGAAGGTTTCAATCATGTTTGTACTGTTGCTTGTAAATATTAAATCATTAACATATAAACATATCATCAAAACATCACCAGAATTGTTAACCTTCACATATAAGGCATGCTCGGAAGAGCATTTATTAAAGCCATCATCAAGGAATAAAGAAATAATGTTCCTATTCCAAGCTCGTGGACCTTGTTTTAGACCATATAATGCCTTTTTCAGCTTGTAAGCTTTGTCCTTGCTCCCTTGCCTTACAAAACTAGGTGGTTGTTTGACAAACACCTTTTCTTCAAGTGGACCGTTAAGGAATACCGACTTTACGTCCATTTGATGGATTTTTCAATGGTTTTATGTAGCCACAGCAATCATAAGTCTGATTGTTTCCATTCGAGCTACCGGAACGAACACCTCTTGATAATCATAGCCTGAACGTTGTTCAAATCTTTTTGCCACCAGCCTTGCTTTGTATCTTTCTACCACTCTATTTACTGTCATTTTTGTTTTGAAAATCCATTTGACATCAATTGCTTTATGCCTTTGTGGGAGATTAGTAAAAACCCATGTATTGTTTCTTTCAATTGCTTCAAGTTCTTCACGCATGGCTGTCATCCATTTTGGATTTTGAAATGCTTCCTCTAATGTCATGAGTTCAACATCTGCAAAGAAGGCAAAATGCACTAACTCTCCATCATCATCAACACTGTCATCAAGATTTACCTCGTAATCTTGTAGGTGTTGTGGTGGCTAGCGATGGTGTCAAGGCCTCTCAAGTTCAACTTGACTTTCTGACAAGGTAGATCGTGTTGCAAGTTCTTCATTAACGCTAGGCACCTCTACTTCTTCCTCAAGAGGAGAAAGAATACATTTTTTTTTATCTCTAGGATTGTTCTCATTCCAGTTCCAAGCTTCTTCTTTAGCAAAAGTGACATTTCGGCTAACAATGACTTTCTTTATCATAGGATTGAACAGCTTGTATCCTCCTCATTTATAACCAATAAAAACAGTTTTTTCTGCTGAATCATCTAACTTTGTTCTTATCTTTACTGGAATATGAGCATAAACGATAGCTGCAAACACCTTTAACTGCTTCACACTTGCTTTGAAACCATTCTATGCTTCTGCAGGGGTACAATTTGGAACTCCCTTTATCGGAGATCGATTCAATATGTGCACAGAACATGAAACAGCTTCACCCCGAAAATAAGTAGGCATGCTTTTGGTCTTCAACATGCTTCTTGCCATGTCCAAGATTGTTCTGTTCTTTCGTTTGGCAACTCCATTGTGCTGAGGAGTGTACGAAAAGGTGACTTCATGGTGAATACCTTGTTCTTCATAACACTCATTAAATTCATTAGAGGTGTATTCACCTCCGCCATCAATACGCAGCACTTTTATAGGATAGCCACTTTGCCTTTCAACATGCAATCTAAACTTTTTGAAATAATCAAATATTTTTGACTTTCTTTGAAGGAAATAAACCCATATTTTACGAGTAAAATCATCAATGAAAGTCAAAAAATACCTGTTGTTGCCGTTTGACATTACATTCATTAGGCCACAAACATCGGAATGAACGAGCTCAATTGGTTGAGAAGCTCGCTGCTATTTTTCTATTGTAAATGGTGTTCTATGATGCTTCCTAATAGTACATGCTTCACATAGTTGTTTAGGATGATGAATAAAAGGTAAGCTTTTCACTAATTTTCTTTGAGCAAGCAATTTTAAGCTATGAAAACTTAGGTGTCCAAATCGTAAGTGCTATAACCAAGACTCATTTTTTATAATTGCACTAAGACAATTATAAACACCACCAGAAATATTAACTTAAAACATGCGATTCTTTGTCATGGGAGCCATAAGAATAGGTGTACTTTTTTTTATCACAAAGGGAGAGTTTTCCATCACGAAGAAATATCTCATACCCTTTTTGAACCAGCTGACCCACACTTAGCAAGTTAGTCTTCATTCCTGGTACATAAAAAACATCTAAGATATATTTTCGATCTCTATTTTTCAAGTTGATAAGAATCTGTCCTTTTCCTATTACTGGTATGCTACTGTCATCTGCAAATTTGACTGTTGTATTAAAAGATTCATCAAGACCTGCAAATAAATCCCTTTTACCGCACATATGGTTAGTACAGCCAGTGTCAGGAAACCATGTGTGATAGTCTGCAATTTCGTTGGCTGAAGCAACCAGCAAAAGAGTATGGTTTTCTTCCTCATCTTGTTGAATATAATGAGCCCTCTGATCATTATCTTTGTATCTGCATTCACTGAAATAATGACCAAATTTATGACATAAGAAACATTCAACATTGGATTTATTATACCGTCATTTGCCATATCCACGTCCATGGCCCCTTGTATGTTGATGTTGATTAGAATCTGATCTCTCTTGGTCATTGTCTTGGTTGCCTCCAGACCTAAAATTATTGCAGTAATTACCACGACTTCGATTGTTTTGGAATCGGTTGCCTCATCCTCGTCCTCTTCCTCGAAAACTATCCTTTTTTTGCTTCCGTCACCATTCTAACCACTTTTAATATATGCTTAGGCTTGTAGAGCTTGCTCAATTTGTTTCTTAGCTTTCTTCTCATTCATCCATTGTTCATGAGCCTGCAAAGTACCAGACAATTCGTCGATGGACATCAAGGACAAATCATGAACTTCTTCAATAGCCACCACAATGTGGTCAAATTCGAAACTCAATGATCGTAAAATTTTTTCAACTATGGCTTGCTCCTCTTGCTTCTCGCCATATAATTTCATTTGATTTGTCAATGCCAAGAGCCGACTTACATAGTTTGCTATGGACTCGGTGGGGCCATTTGCAGTATTTCATACTGACGCCTCAATGTTTGAAGTCTCACCTTTTTTACTCTATCAACACCTTTCTATGTCGTCATTAGTGTATCCCATGCTTGCTTTGACGTGGTCGCAGCTGCAATCTGCTCAAATACTTCATCTGTCACTCCTTGATGAATGAAGAACAGTGCCTTCTTATCCCTTTTCTTGTTTTCACGGTAAGCAGCCTTTTGTGTATCACTTTCACTTTCTCTAGGTTCCTCAAAGCCCTTCTCTACGACCTCTAGCAACTTGTGGTACTCAAAAAGTACTCTCATCTGGATTGTCCACTGATTGTAATTTTTTCCATCCAAGATAGGAATAAAAACTTAGGTCGAGCTGTTCATAGCCATAGTTCATATACCATTGTTAGCAAGAAGACTTAAGAATATACCAGAAAATTGGAGATAAACCAAGACTTTTGTTTGATAGTAAAATTGCAGTTTTTTGTTACAATAAAAAATACACTAACTTAGACAAAAACTTAATAGAACCACTAACTACTTGGGCCCAAAAATTAAAAAAAAAAAATGGCTCACTACTGTCATAAAAATAGCCACTAACTCCTAACAACCATTACTTATTCAAAAAAAATATCCCAATAAATTAAGATTACACCAACAGTATGCATGTATGTTGAAGAGCTGACTTGACTGTGTTGAACTGAAATTGATTGCTTAGCTTAATTTACAAATATATTTGAGATTTTGCCTAGAGCTGAGGAGTGCAGTTGAATGCCCTGCAGAACTGGCAAATAAGTTCGTAAAATTTGTCTTAGGCATTCTAATGTCATAACTTGAGTATTAGATTGCTGCTTCATTCCGAAGTGATGATTCTTCAACAAAGACATGTTAATTCTGGTTCATGATTCACGTGGATTCAAAAATCTTGAAAATGTCATCCAACCATTATCCTTGAGATAACTTTCCGAAGTTTCTTACCTAAAAGTTTCATTTTCTATAAATTTCTTTATTATTGATCGAATTAGTTACTCTATTATACATCAATCAGTACTAATATTTTACCATAAAGTTGTCAAAGGAAAATTAATGGAATAATCTCTTAGAACTCACCTTGAAATTCAAACATAAAAACATAAAGTTTTCCCACTCCCTTTAATAATCTTTCGGGCCATGTTATCTAAAGATCAAATCATGACTGTACTTGGAATTTTTGGGTCCAAAGGATTAATTAAAAGTAATTACAAATTAAACTTTGCTTGGCGAGAAAAGAAAAAAGAAAACGAAAAAGGCGGATATGTTTGGCATCAGCTTTCCACCATGATGATAACGTCAGCTTGCTTTTGTCAGCAAATAACATCAAGGTGAGTTTTCTTTTGATATCAATGCGCCCCCCACCCCCTTTCCTTACAATTTCCCTTAACATGCTTCTC
Source organism: Adansonia rubrostipa (assembly GCA_038381775.1). NCBI lineage: Eukaryota > Viridiplantae > Streptophyta > Magnoliopsida > Malvales > Malvaceae > Adansonia > Adansonia rubrostipa. Next base: position 1,031,145 of record JBBYHM010000024.1, on the reverse strand, counting down.
CCCTTCCTTAATCCTCATCTCGACCTTTTTCTGTCTTAAGAGCTTCTCTTCTGCCCCTATCACCTATATAAATATACAATTAGACAAATATATATTTTATTAAGACTAGAATTAAAGCCGAAAAAGTTTCTACCTGTTTTTAATAATAATTATGAGTACTCCTTATCCTTGGCCTGAAGCAGTGTCAAGCAACAAGAAAAGGGTGATACAAGAGCTTGTTGAAGGGCAACAGTGTGCTAATCAGCTTCAGATTCTTTTACACAACCCCTCTGAAGAAGGCTGTCGGCGTCTCTCAGCCTCAGCCGAGGAACTTGTGCGAAAGATCTTGAGATCTTTCAATAAGACACTTTCTGTGCTGAGTTCTTTTCACTCTGCTGAGATTCTTCAGAATCAGGCAACTTCTAACGATGATTCCCCCTGTTGCGATGACTGGAGGTCTGAAGATTCTAGTGAGTGCAGGAAGAGACCTGCCTCTAAGGATAAGAGAGGCTGTTACAAGAGAAAGTACTTAGATTCTTTTCCTAGCTTTAAAAAAAATGAACTTTTATTTGTTCTTTCTACATGCTAATGTTTAGACATAGATTTCTAATTATTAATTGGATGTTTTTGCTTGCAGTAAGGCTGCTCAGACATGGACAGTAGTTTCTACTAAAATGGAAGATGGTCTTGCCTGGAGGAAATATGGACAAAAGGAGATCCTCAATTGTAAACATCCAAGGTAGTTCACATTGTTTAGTAATTCATTTCAACAAATGCACATTTTGGCATTTGATACAAAATGGGGGATTCTCTGAACTTGTCATACTTGGCATTATTTCTTTTAATATATCTTCTCCAATAAGCAATCCATATGTACTGAAAGAAGCCTTTTTTAGTAAGAAAAAAAAAGTGGCAAGGAGTGAAAAATTAGGAGTCAATACGGTGTGGAAATGGATATTAGTTCATTTCTTAATCAAATGAGCAGTTCCCAAATTTAAATTGAAGCTAATCATTTGCTTCCATTATTTATCAACAGGAGTTACTTTAGGTGCACTCGCAAGTATGATGAAGGTTGTAGGGCCACCAAACAAGTCCAAAGAATGGAGGATGATTCCCAAATGTATCGGATCACTTATATTGGCACCCACATTTGTAGAGACTCATACAAGGCTCCCCACCGAATCATCACGGACTCTGAATCTTGGGAATCGTACAATATGGTCACTTCCGGCGACTCCAAAATCCGAAGCAAGCAACAGAATCATGACTCGAACCCATCAACCAGTCCAAGTCCAACATTAAAGCAGGAATCCGAGGAAGAGAGGACACCAAGTGATGATCTTACAGACTTGGATTCTATGATCATGTGGAAAGATATAATGGAAAGTGGTCTTGAATACTCCTCCGAGCCTGGAATGGGGTGTGACAGATATTCATGCACTGAAATAACTCCTCTAAATTTTGAATTGGACTTTCTAATCAAGCCTGTAGAGCTTGAAAATGCTTTTCATTTTGATGAAAGCGAGTTTGTCTAATTAGTATACCCTAGCTATCTTGTAAAGTTAATATTGTTGTAGCTTTGGAAGTTTCCTATTCCATATGTATAATTAGCAAGGTGGAATAATAACATCCACTGAAAGCCTTTTCTAGGTGTTAAAATCTGTTTTCCTTTGAATCCGAGAACCCCATACAATAATATTTGCCAGTGTGTTGCCGTTGTAATCTATTAATTGCTGCCTCTTTTTCCTGACTAACAAGGATTAATTTAGGCGAAGGCCAAGTGCATGCATGTATCTTCCCCAGAAAAAAAAAGAGAAAAAAAACTTTGTCGGCACCATGGGGCTTTTACAATTGTGACCTTTCAACTTTGTGGTGGAAAAAAAATTTTGTGGGACTGATAGTAAGGATTAGACATCCTTAGCTTAAAAGAAAAAAAAAGTGAGGATTAGACGTGTGGATCAGTAGCACATGTGATTGCAGGGTTAAAAAGAATTAGTTTTGATCATCAAACACGGTAAAATTGGAAGATCAAACAATTTTTGACAAGTGGTATCTGAATTAGACCACATGGATGGCATGCAGAATTTTGGTGCCTAAACTTGGACAAAATGTCGCCTAATCTAGATGTAGCGCCGCCCCCACCGCCCTCCCCGAAAAAAAGGGATAAGAAAAGGAAACGTATGCTTTTTCTGCAGAGCAGTAGATTGTTAAATATCAACAGTAGAACTTAAGGCTTATTTAATGCGAATAATGAATTAGGTTAACTCTTATGTCCAACTAAAAAAATCCCGAACTAGGTGGCAGGATTCTACCATTAATTTCACTCTTTCTGATGTAGCTTGAAAATAACTAGGCCTCTCCAAATACAAAATATCAATTCACAACACGCGACACTTACTAACTTGAGTGTCGATGCCTTTTTTATTATTATTAATATGATCATAAATTAAAAATAAAAAATATTATAAATATTAAAATTTAAATTAAAAATTATGTTATTTTTTATATTATGTATTAATTATTATTTTCGTATTGTATAATTTACTCAATGTTATGGAAGAAAAAAAAAAGGTAAAGTACACATTTAACTATTTTATTTTTGGTTTTTTTAAATCTTGAGCAGTCAATTAAAAAATAATTATAATTTAGTCACCAACAATTATGAAATTGGTTTTTTACCAATTTTTAGAAATGAAAAAAAGCATGCTAACGTACGTAACGTCATCACATTATCTATAAGATACTACATAGCATTGACAGCTTGCGACATTATCGATAGTCACTAAGGCATACATGGGATGGAAACAACAATTTACATGATTCTTAACAAAAATCAAAATTTTTATTTTCGAAAAATCATTCATTTTATGCAATTCAAAATGGTTGCTTTCAATAAATAATTTTATTATCAATAATAATGCTGTATTGGGTATTATTATTCAGTAATTCTTTTATATAATGCCAAATATAATAATTTAAAATTATCATTGATCTAAAATGTTACGTCAAACATAATAATTTAAAATTATCATTGATCTAAAATGTTACGTCAAACATAATAATTTAAAATCATCAATAAAAAAATAACTTCAATAATTTCACTAAAATAATTAAACCATTATGATTTTAAAATCGACACCAAACATTATTTCACCGTGATAATACGTTGTTAATTATATATTTAGCCAAATAGGTTTTTTTTTTTATTTTCAAATGAAGCTTAAAAGAAAAAAAAATGAAGCCGTAAAAGTGCTTGAAAAAAAATGCACATTACATGTGTTACAGTAGAACATGTAATGTGTGTTTTTCTTTTAATAACGAGCATAATAATATTTGATAATGAGCAAAATAATATTTGTTAATGAGTTTAATATGATCATAAAATTTTGTTGATCAACTTTATCAATTATGGGACTACATAATATACTCCAAAATGTATGACTACAATATGACTACATAATATTACCATAATTGTTTGATTACAAAATACATTTACTATATTAAACTTTTAATTTCAAATAAGATTAAATCCAAACAATATCCAATACTAAAAAAACAAAACAACCATGAAAAATTTAAGATTAGAACAGCTGGGCCGCCCAAATTAGTGGCCAATCAATGAATATTGCATGTGATGATCATAAGGTTTCTTGTTAATTTCTACTCTCAAGTCATGCATTGGCTAATCTCATTAAATTTTCTTGTCGCTTTCACCGGCTCCTGCACCTGCACCTGCCTTCCATTTGTCCTCCACAAAAGGAAAAATAAAATCCATTGTATTACTGTTGTCACTATCGTAATTAAACATTACATCAGCCATATCCGCCACTGCCGGTTAATCAACATTAACATCCCTTACATATGGGCTGGATGTGGTGGAGGAGCCACCTGCTTCACCGCCAACATCACTTTCACCGGAACCAGAACCCGAACCCAGGCTAAATTCCATTGAATACCATAAAGGAAGTACAGATGATGAAGAAGAGGAAGTCGATGTACGTGTAGTGTGAGTAACCATAGCTTGATCACTCATCATCTTATGTTGTGTTTTTTGTAGTGGTGATGGTGGTGGCGGAGGAATTGAGGATGCCATGGATGAGATGTGGCAGCTGTCCTGACCGATGTATGTTACTTCAAATGTGTAAAAATCATTGTCTAGTCACTGACCTTGCTTCTTTGCAGGGCAGTTGTATATCTTTTTATGGGTGCACCTGCAGTAAGCCCTGAAAGTCATCAATCCACACCATTATCATTTTCCCTTTTTTTTTTTAAAAAAAAAAATTTATTTAGGGTCAACTTCAACATGCATGATTATCATCATCATTCATATCGTCATTTATATATATTTCCTAGCGAGAGTAGCTTGAACCCAGAATTTGTTTCTGCCCATATTTTCTCCAAGTGTAGTTATCCTCCGGAGGAACATCAGTATTTCCCATCTCAGGAGCCGCTAATCTCATTCTGCATTTCTGTTAATCATTCTTCCTGCTGCTGCCTCAAGTAAATACCCAAAACAAACAAAAATCAGTGATTAAAGTGAACGTGCTGACTCTAATATACGTACCAGCAACGTGCTTGGAAACGTTCTTTTTTGCCTTCGATAAGTTTTCTTTCTGGCAATTAATTAAAGGATTTGTTTGTTTTCTAGGGAAAAGCTAGCACTAATGGAATTGCTTATTTGGTTTTACTCAAGTTTCAAAGAAAAATGGTAGGACATATGTATTATGTAGTAATAGTAGTATTAAGCTGACCTAAAGTTGCAATATATGCGAACTAATACTTTACAATTACATGAAGGGCAGTAACTAGATGAAACCTTCCATTTTTTATGCTCCTTTTTTATTTTTATTTTTTGTATATATGCACTACATTGACAAAAAGAATGATTACATAAACGGGGAAAGTTTTCTGACCTTCTTCGTGGTCGCTGTGATGAGGATGGTGAACCTCTAACAGAATCTGACACATCCATTGCTTGGATCTTTCCACCCATTTCATTGATTTGGAGTAACAAAGCAGGGTGTTGAGCATTATTTAACAGTCGTTTGGCGGTAGCAAAAATCTTTACGATATTATCACAAGACATGGAAAGGATTCCAGGCTGGTTGGCCAAATTCCCTTGGCTTGTTTCAACGTCTTCAGCTAGGTGACATCCATGAAGGATTAAAGAGAAGGTCTCTTCCATGGTTTTCATGGTGTTTTTGCTTTGCTTTGGGTTTGAACATAAATTAAGGAAATCAAATAATATAATGAGATTTAAATGTTTCCTGCCTGCCTGCTTTTTGGTGTGTTTCCAAGCTGCTGCTTGTTTGCTTAATGATGAGACGAAGAAATTAAGGAGTTTCAAGGTATTAACGTTCCTTCTACACGGTACAAAACGGAAAAATGAAGATTGAAAAAATGACCAAGTCTAGGTCGCCTTTGCCTTTGCCTAGCCTTCAACCATCCCCAGCCCCTTTTAGACTCTCCCTCTTGACCTTGCCTCATTGAATGGACAATCTTCTGCGGTTTGAATCTTTGCCTTTGACTAATAATTGGAATTACAAAGAAAATTTCTGTCTTCTCGATTCACCCTGTGGTTGGGAGGGTTCATGGAAGGAAGCAGCGGATTAACAAGAACTTAAATTGCGTTGTGATCCTTTTTCTTTTGTTACGCTTCAGTTGTTGCGATTACAAATATAACAGATGTGAATAAAATAATGGTTCTCATACTCATTGTGATGGTTAAATATTTTTTTAAATTTACAGAATCCACACAAAATAAAGTTAATAATTATCGTACTCATAAAACTTCTTTTATTTATGATATTTAAAGAATTTAGGATATTTTAATTAAATAAATTATTAATATATATTTTTTATATTACAGCTCAATAATCAATATACATGTAATTTAAAAGTTTTTCAATAATATTCATGTTTATATATAAAACATTGACAGATGGCATCATAAATGCGGAGTTAAGTTTGTCCATTAATTGATACAAGATATTTGTGTCTGTAAATTATTTGTATTATATTAAAAAAATTATATTAAATTCGATAATTGTTAAATTGATTTTAAGATATTAAGTCAGTTAAATTTAAAATATTTTAATATTTAACTGAAATAGTTTACAAATTTAATCTAATTTTTTTATTTTATATATTTTATTATTTTTAATTAATATTAAAAAATTTAAATTTAAATTTAAATAATTAAATTTAAAATCAAATAAAAAATTTTAATTTATTTATTTTTATAAAACAAACGAGTTTCCATTCACCCCTAAATTGCCCGTATCCGAGTTCCGAAATGCAGTCATTGAATATTATAATCTATAATTATATTAGTAAATAAATTTCTCAGATTTACCCTTCCAATCAGATTGGCACACTCTGGCAGATCCAATGGGAACGTCCGTCTAGGACCCATTGATCATCATCATCTCTGATTCAGAATTGAAGAAGAAGAGAAAAGAGGATATTCAATTTCTTGAAAGGAGCGGTAGGCGGATCTGGGACAGGGCTGAAGTATCTACCTTACAACATAGGGGATCCTTACCCTTCCGCTTGGGCCTCCTGGTCTCACTTTCGCGGTACCTCCAAGGTGCTTTCTTCAACTCTTTTCGATTTCCCTTTTTCTGCTTACTATCAAATCAAATTCAATCTTAAATTCTTAATCACATTGCCTAACTCATAATTATTTTAGATCTTGTTCTTGAATCAACATTTTTTTTTTTTACGTTTTCAGGATGATGGATCTTTGGTGTCTATATTTTCTCTTACCGGAAATAATCCGCAGGACGGCCATTGAGCTGCTGGCCGAAATGGTGTCAAGCGTCTTCGAACTGTAAGTACTCTTCTAGTTGGATTGTTTCTCCATGTTTCGCATCGTTATGGCTTTTCCTACAATAACCCAATATTACTTTTTAGTTTCCCTTTCATATGAGAGTCAATTGGTGCATTTTTTGTGATCAAGCAAGATTAAATTTTAGGTGTTATTTCTTCTAAATTCATTTGCTTTCAATACAAAACGTACCCTTTTGCCTTTCCCCCTTGCTTTTTAGAAGCTAAAAGCTGGTAGTAAAAGCAACGGCCGAAAGTTGAGTCTCACTTGTGTTAGAATAGTTGCTGGATTTTGGACCTTGAAATAAGTTTTCTGATCGTTTTACAGGTTAGGCATCCGAATATCTTGTCATTTCTTCATAGTACTGAGGTTGAATCCTTTGATGGTTCTAGTACAAAAGTTACCATCTATATTGTCACAGAGCCTGCTATGCCATTGTCTGAGAAGATCAAGGAACTAGGTTTAGAAGGTACACAAAGGTATATCCTCTTAACCATACTAAACCTCTTGCTTGTGTTTGTTCTTTTGCTTGTCGATTCCAAGAATGCATATTGCATGATATTAATTGTAGTTTCTGACATTGGAATTAAATTATGCCATATTTGAGTCTTTGTTTTCTCCTTTGGATGCGAACATGCATGGGCGATTGAAAACATTGTATGCTGTTTAAAAGATTAATAATGAATTGTTTTGTTGGTAGGGATGAGTATTACGCATGGGGTCTGCACCAAATAGCTAAAGCTGTGAGCCTTTTAAATAATGACTGCAAACTTGTAAGTATTTCAAACTAGGGTTGCAATTTTAGATCTTTAGTAACTGAAATTTAAAAAATTCTTAGTTATCTAGTATTCTATATGACATCACTTTGTGACTGTAGATTTAGCATTTATCTGACATGATTGCTGGAAAAAGTTCAGTTGTTATATTTACTGATATTGTGAAGAGTTTGAGCAACTTGTATACTGTGCTTTGCATAAGCCATTAATGAATTCTGTCACAGATGCAGTCATACATACAGAAACCTGTTTGCAGGGGTAATCAAAGGAATTGATCATGACTAAGTGAGAGCAGTTAGCAGTTCATATCCGGGGAGATTGCTCTACATTTAAATTAGACTGAATATGATTCCCTGGATGCAGTATAAAAGAACACATTGTGTGCTTGTGCTTTTTGTTTCCTTTCATATTTATCAAACCGGTCATCATTTTAAGATGGACCAATTGTTCCTATATTACTATTTGTTTTTTAATTTTATGTTTTCTTTTGAATATCTTTTCACTGTGAATGTAGTACACTCATTCCATACACCAATAGAAAGATTTTGACTGGAACCATGTTGAAATGTATTGCACCATGCCTAGCGCCAAGTTTGCTTGAGAAGAATATGCAAGTCTTTCCATTTAGTCCTCTATGAGTGTAAAGTTTGAATATTATTTGTTTCTATTCAATCTGCTTGCACTTGGGTTTGAGGGTAGGTCATTGATCTAAAGTACATTTGTATCTCTCCCAAGATCACTCTTTTGACTAGCTTTGGATGGTACAGGTTCATGGCAATGTTTGTTTGGCAAGTGTTGTTGTAACGCCGGCCTTGGACTGGAAACTACATGCTTTTGATGTTTTATCTGAGTATGATGGGACTAATGGAACTGCTACTGGACCGATGCTGGTAATGGTTGTATTTGGATGTGAGCAAAGTGTTTAAGTTATTTTTGAATCTCAATATAACATATTATTACAATAGAAATTTTCACTTTTCCATGGTATGTTATGAAATCCTTTCTAGCATACCTGTCCCTCTCTATCTCTCTCTCTGGCTGACATCTTCCAAGTACTCTCAAGGTTAACTTTTCATCCTTTTTATCAAAACTGCCCGTGCATAGTTGATTAATCCCCAGTTTGTTTTAATCAGCAAAATGAATGGCTTGTTGGATCACAATACAAGCCAATGGAGCTGGCAAAGTCTGACTGGGTTCCAATTAGAAAGTCTCCACCATGGGCTATTGATTCTTGGGTTTTGGGTAAGTTTTTATTGGCTCTTTTGATATATTGAATTAGGTGGGGGTAGGTCAATGGGTGATCACTTAATTTGTGGTAATTCTTTGGGCAGAGTTCTTGTCACATTGATCTCTTGGGTGTATTTACGTTGTGATGTTTTATTTAGACAAGAGGCTGTTTCCTGGCATGGATTTTCTTATGACTTTTATTCGAGTTGATACTGGCTGTTATTCATGTCTCTTAGACACCAATGTTGACTGAGAATTCTTAGCTTAAGTTCGGATTTGTTTCAAATTTTCAATTATCTTTTCAACTGTCTTTTATATGCACCGTGCATTACAATGGCATTCAAAAAGTGTATTCACATATGCATTTATTTAAAGTGGTCCAATGAAAAGAAAGATATCCGTGATTTGGTTCAATTTCAGTTGCTTATCTGACTTTTTTGTTTCTTTTTCTATGTGATTTTCTATGCAATCTGAACATTTTTATCTAATTCGATAGGATGTCTTATTTATGAGATTTTCTCCGGCATAAAGTTGGGAAAAACTTAGGAGCTGCGAAACACTGCTTCTATTCCAGAGGTCTGTAGCTCTTGTTATGTCCAGATGCATGTGACATACTTCAAATTAATGGATATTATTAGTGTTTGCTTTCCTCCGTTTGCATGGTGTTCGTAGGGTCCTTTCATTTTGATCCCTTGCAAAGTTCATTTGATATTCATCTGGCTATTTTCGTCCAGCAGTCTCTGCTTCCAGATTATCAGCGGCGCTTGAGCTCCATGCCTTCTCGCAGGTTGAATGCATCAAAGCTTATAGAAAACAGTGGTGAGTGCCCTTTGCTTTGAGATTATTGTAGTTTTGCTGCCAGCAGTCTCAAAAGTCCAATAGCAGTCTGCCGTATAAGCATAAGATTTATCTTCAATTCTACCTAGTTATTGACCTCTTTGGAGTGCCATGTAGTGTTCTTTATTCTTGCAACAGAGTGCTTGTGTTATTTCTTGGTTGTTATGCCCTTTTTTTGGGTTGATTAGTGGTTCATTTATTATCCTTGCTAAGTTAGTCTGCACTGTTTTCATGGGTATATTGTCTTCATTCATTATTTCTAGGTTAAGGTACCTTTCGTTTGACATTTAATTCTACTTTTTGAATGACACTTGAAAATTTTTATGCACATGTAGCCTTTTATTTTTTGTTATTTCTACTTTGTGTGATACATTGGGAGATAAAAGAGGAATGAGCCATTAATTAAGAAGATAGAATAAATGTTCTAAACTCATCCCTCTACCCCAAGAAGTAGGAGACAAATAAAGATCTGAATTTGAGTTGTGGGAAGTCTTCCAAAATAAGGTGATGCAGATGGAAGGGTTTGGGTATAACTGTCTTGAGTGATGATTTCTGGTGACGAAGAGAGATGGTATACTTTCTTGAAAGTGAGGTTACTGGATGCTCTCTGCCTATAATCAGGGATCTTGCAGTTGCTCATTATTGTAATAATTTTTTTTCATCAGAAGGTTCTATCTGGTGCCTACCTGTTTCATTAGGTGCTTCTGTTTAGTTATTCTGCTTTGTGAACTAAATACCATCTTGTACTTTTTCTTTCTTTTTCGCATATGTTTCCACCAGTATGTGTTTCTAAAGTTCCTTCTTCTCTGTCATGTTTTTGCCTTGTGGCAATACCACATTCTAAAATGCATAATTGTTGTCAGAATATTTCCAAAATAAGTTGGTGGACACAATACATTTCGTGGAAATTCTTAGTTTGAAAGACAGTGTTGAGAAGGATAGTTTCTTTCGCAAGCTTCCTAATTTAGCAGAGCAACTCCCTCGCCAAATTGTGTTGAAGAAGGTGCAATTTTCGAAACTCAAGTGTGATAAGTTAATGAAAACCAATCATCCATAATTTCAAATGACAATTTATGGTTTCATAATTTGCTTTGCAGTTATTTCCTTTGTTAACCTCTGCCCTTGAATTGGGTTTGGCTGCTGCCCCTGCTTTGACTGCCCTGTTGGAGATTGGTTCTTGGTTTTCAGGTGAAGAATTTACTCTGAAGGTCATACTTCTGTTCGTTTCTGTTTACTTTTTGCATATGTAACAATTCCAACACTGTTTAAGCTTGTAATCTTGGCTGACTGGATGATACCTTGGCTTCTCCTATCAGGTACTGCCTATAATTGTAAAACTTTTTGCTTCTAATGACCAAGCCATTCGAGTTGCTATCCTACAGCGTATTGATCAATATGAAGAATCTTTATCAGCTCAAGTTGTTGATGAGCAAGTAAGCAATTCATGAAGTCATTTTTATGTTTCTCCCATTCAAGCAGATTCTAGTTCATAACTCAGAACTCCTGATGATATAGCAAACGTTGACTTTCCATTTCAATTTATATAACTAGGTGTACCCCCTGTTGCTACTGGATTTGTGGACACTTCTGCATTTCTCCGGGAATTAACTCTTAAGTCCATGCTTATATTGGCTCCTAAGGTATGCGTATCTTATTGCTGATAGCAGCCTTGTTACTCGGGCCTCTTATTTTCCTAATATGTGGGCGTCAATCACATATTGGACAAGTCAGAGTAACACACGTTTCTGGATATGATCGTCTAAATATAATGAAGAGCTCAAAAAGAATTGCATACAGTTGTCTTGGGAACACACCAAGTTCAATGCTTGAACCTAGAAGCGGGCAAACATAGGATGGCATAACTCTTTTTTGGTGATGATGAAAATTATGATTGTTCTAATGGGAGGTACCTTGGTGTAAAATGTTACAAAAGATGTTTTAGACGTTCTTTTGTTTGTTATTGTCAAGCTTCACTGTTCAGCCTAAGCCTTGAAAGCAGGAAATTCTTTCTTAGCTCTTCATTTGTCTTCTAAAGTTTTCCTTCTAGTTAGTAATATCTCTTTGAAGAGATTCTTTCTTGTTGCCAGCTGCTGATGCTATTCTATTGGTTAAATAAAGTTGCAATGTTATTCATTTAAGTCAGTCTTCTTTTCTTTGCAAGCTTGCAATGTTATTCATTTAGTGTACAAGGAAATGTGTGAAGTTAATAAACTTTTCATAACTTGACATTAGAGTTAGTTAAAAGATGGTTGGAAACAATGTGGAAATGCTTTTCATAACTAATTCTGCTCCAAGGAGTGGTTTGGCTACATTTCCCAAGTGATTACTGCCAAAATTAGGAGCTTCAGATGCATGTCAATAGAAAAATAGATAAATTGAGATATGAATTCCCTCTTATATGCCAATTGTCTTACCTATTTTTGGATGTGAACAAAGTAGGAAAACAATGTGTAAGAAGGCCTTATTGTGTGGAAAGTTTAATTGATTTTATTTAGGTTGAAAGTGTTTGAGGTACAACGGGGAAAAGATTATGAAAAACAGGAGTTAGGAAAAAAAAAAAAAGGAACACAAAGAACTTTAGGTTGAGTTCCACATGAGCTTGTGATTTTAATTCCCATATTATCTCCATGCATCTTGCAATCTTATTTGGTTCTCCATAATGTTAAGCTTCTTGAAATATTTCTATTTTTAATGTAGATAAGTGATTGAGTCTTTTCTAAGCGTTGGTTTCTCTTACTTATCATTGCAGCTTTCACAACGTACTCTGTCAGGCTCTCTATTGAAGTATCTTTCGAAGTTGCAGGTACAATTCGCATTTCTTGATGTAGTGTTCTATGCTCTTTTCCTGGTTGGTTTTTATATATATATTAGACTGATTCTTCCCCCCTTCGTGCCTTCCCTTCGCCCCTTGGCTACGAAACTAGGCTGTGATCCGCATCGAGAAAGCCCTATCTTTTACCTGGAAAGGGAAGAGGCACCGAGGAGGGACAGAACTAACAGAAGCTGAGAGATTCACCTGCACCCGCAGGGTCAGGCTGGCCATAGGTTCGAATCCTGCCACCTTTCTTGTGGATCATCCTGTGGTTACCGGATGATGGGAATAACAAAGCAGGATTTTTGAAATAAGCACGAAATGCCTATCTATGAATTGTTTCATTATTCGTTATTTCCAGGTCTTTTCATTGCATTCACTTACAACAATATATATATATATATATCCATGGGCTGGGCTGGGCCTGAAATTTTTTTTAGATTTCTTCCCCAGGCCAAAATCTGGCTTGGCCCGAAAGTCCACATTACTGTTTAAATATTAAAAAAATTATATTAATATTTATATATTTTTATAATTAAATTTAAAGAACAATATTTTTTATTTTTAAATAGTAATATAAGTCGAGCTGGCCAGAATTAAGATTATGGACCATGCCTACCTGGCCAGGCAGGTAGCCTGGCCCATAGACAGTTTTATATACACACACACACACACACACACACACACATACATATGTATATTTATCTTTTATTTACATGGATCATGCATTTGGGGTTTTAAGTAAATTAAAAATATCTAACTATTTGTTCAATGTAAAAAAACTTTAAACCGTTAAATACATATTGAAAACACCAGTATTCTCGATTGATATGATTGAGTGTTGGATCGATTCAAAATTTTATGGGTACAATTATATTGTTGTGGCAATGTTGTGCAGATTGATGAAGAGCCTGCAATTAGATCAAATACCACCATATTACTGGGAAACATTGCGAGCTACCTAAATGAAGGGGTTAGTAGGTTCTAGGCCAATCCTTCAGTATTTTGATTACCTGACATTCTCATCTGAGATATTAGTATGTGGTGGCATGATCCTCTTTCTTTAAGTCTCAACTTGTCTGTTTCTTGTTAAAGTTAAATTAACTACCTCCTGTCGAAAATTGTCTTACCTTGCCCTAAAAATGCAGACATGGAAGAGAGTTTTGATTAATGCATTTACAGTCCGTGCATTGCGTGATACTTTTGCTCCTGCCCGAGGAGCAGGTATACATGTCTATTGCTAGTTTCTGATATTCTGCTTTAGGAAATGCTTTCTTTGATTTTTCAAAGCAATTGTGTTCTTGGTTTTCTAGTTGTTATCAAATTAAAATGAAATTATGTTATGGCAGGAGTTATGGCTTTATGTGCCACCAGTTCTTATTATGACATGACTGAGATTGCAGCACGGATTCTTCCAAATATTTTGGTACTTACTATTGATCCTGACAGTTTATGTTATTGTTGATCAGTTTATTCATCGCTGCCTTTCTATTATCATCCATCAGTGTACTTGAAAAATGTGCTCCCTTGTATTTTAAACAGTGATGTAAGGTCAAAGGCATTTCAAGCAGTTGATCAATTTTTGCAGATAGTAAAGCAATCTAATGAGAAGGTGAGCTTTAAGATGGTTTTTCCTCTCCCACTTCTTCTCCTTTGAATATAGGCAAATGTGAATTGACTACTACTCAGTGCTATCAAGCACAAAATTAAATGATACTCATGCATCATGCATTTATCTTTAACTTTTGCTTCTTTTATTAATCCTGATTCCAAAGAATTCAGCATAAATTTTCCATCCTTGATGAGAGAATTTGCCGCTCTGTTTTGAAGATTTTTAGCAGAAATGATGATTTGAACCTGGTTGAAGCTTTGTGCTATCTGATGCTGCAATAAGTTGATGTGGCTGCTTAAATCCTTGAATTGTAAATTATAATTTTATGGCCTTCATGTTTCAACCATTTGATGGCAACCGGTGAATGGCTATGTTTGGTTGGTAATTGACATACTTCAAGCATGTAGGCAACATGTAGTTAATTGTGCACACTTATTTTTATGCAAAATATATCCTGTTGCTTCCATATGTCTGTTTCTCATCTTTATATTGTACTTTCGTCATATGTTTTAGTGCGGATGTTTTGATTCAGCTCATATTGAAGGCATAACATTATGGTATTAGTATCATTATCTGTATTGAACTATAATATATTTTATACAAGGGTAAAAAGTTTGAAATCTGAATATTCATTGGATGTTTTAAGAAATCTTTGCTGTTGTCTTTTTTATGGTACTTTGTTATGGTGATGCTTTTTCTCTGTGGTTATTTATAGAGTAATGCTGGAGATATTGCTGGCGCTGGAAGTTTAGGGATCTCATCAATGCCGGGAAATGCTAGTTTATTGGGGTAAGTTGACTATGGTACGGGGGCCACATTGATTGCTATCGTACCACAAGAGGGACCAGGAAACAGTGACTCTAAAAACTTTTATATTCCAATTTGTTTCCTTGTAAGCTGGTGCATTAATTCTTGTCAGCCAGATTAATTAGTTACATCATTTATAAAGGCCGGTCTAAAAAATTGTGCAGCCACTTGATTGGTTATGTACCTTCTCTTTGCCAAGGGTGTGGTTTTAGGTATTGACCAATAAGGTTCTGACTTTGCAGGTGGGCCATGAGCTCCTTGACTCTTAAAGGTAAACCTTCTGATCAAGCTCCACTTGCTGCTGTCAATTCTGTCAGACCTGCAACTATCACAACTTCTGCAGCTAGCTCTGGTATTTCTTGCAATTACACTACTTAAAAATAATTGGTACTTATTATTTTGGAAATGAAGTTAATATTATGCTGCATTTTTAGTATTTACTTTTTCCTGATTATATGTGGCGTCTTTTTTCAATAATTCCATCTCTAATGTTGGTTTTCTTTGACAATCTTAGGACTAATTGAAACTCCAAGTACAGCATCAGTTCACCGTGTAAGTTCCAGTGCAGACTTTGCCGATCAAACCATACCTGCATCCCCTACGTCAACTGATGGGTGGGGAGAAATTGAGAATGGCATTCATGAAGAACAGGACAGTGACAAAGATGGATGGGATGATATTGAACTCCTTGAAGAGCCAAAGCCGTCCCCAGCCCTGGCAAACATTCAGGCAGCTCAAAAGCGTCCTGTTCACAACAAGTTTCACAGCCTAAACCTCTAGGTAGTATTGTACATTCAATTATATGGAATTTAGCAGTTAAGTTTCTAGTCTGATATGAAATGAATTTAATTAGCATATGCTTGGAGAATTCATAATAAATATGTTAAAACGAGTCCAATAAATATGTAGACAACCGCAGTTTATCCAGATTGCACATCAGAAATCTGTCGTTATTTAAATTGGAGACAGACTTTTCTTATTTCTTCATGCATACAGTACAAATTATAAATGCTTCAGGAGTTTTGTCAATCATCCTTTCTCATGTAAATTGGTTTTAAGTCCTTCGAGATACTTGTTTAATGAGATATTTGGGGACGTTCTGAATCTGTATTTTTTTGTCTGACTTTTTTTTTTTGGCTTTGCTTTAGCTGCTACAGATTTGCGACTTAAAACTAACAGTGAAGGTGATGAAAGAGCAAGATGACGACTTGTGGGGATCTATAGCTGCTCCTCCAAAATTTGCTTCAAAACCATTGAATGTTAAAACAGGTTGTGCAGTTGAGGATGACGACCCCTGGGCAGCTATTGCAGCTCCCCCTCCTACGACCAAGGCGAAGCCTTTATCAGCAGGAAGAGGGAGAGCAACTAAGCCTGCTGCTCCCAAATTGGGTGCACAGAGGATAAACCGAACATCCTCATCTGGGATGTAACTTACAAGCACAACATCATTAATGACGGGAAAAAAAAAAAAAAAAAAGGAAAATTCAAGTTTACGTTTTTTTTTTTCTCTTCTGTTGACCGGTTTCACATTAAAACATCGTGAATCTTTTTGTCACTAAGTTGTATTTGCAACGTATATTATTTGATTTATAATACCATTTTTTTTTTCTTAAACTCTTGCCTGTCTGTTTTACACTCTTATCTAAGAAACTAGCCTTAGGGAATACTCTCTCTACGATTGTATAGGGAATTATATAGAATCTTAGATGTATTTGTTTAAAAGAATGATTGGCTCATGGCTGGCAATATCTATTTCAGGATAGGGAATTATGAATGCCATCATTGATTGGATTTAAATTTTTTGATCTTTGGGTCATGAAGGGAGTATTGTGAAATAAGTGTTTGATGGTTTACAATTCAAAGAAATACGAACACAAGAATCTTAAGATTTTCATCATTCCATTGCATTCAATAAAAAGGTGTTTTAGCATGTTATAGAAGAACATTGTAGTCACAAAACTTTTGTCTTGACTTGATCTCTGATAGGGGTAAGATGACCTACCTAACCAGTAGAGCATATAGAGGCTTCTTTATTGTCATGTATATATATATATAAAACTTTTTTTTTTTTTAATTTTCATATTTGAGATTAGTTTTCAAAATGATCACTTTTACATATACGGATTGAGGGCATTAGGGTTTCTCTTCTTACAACATAAAAAAAAAAAATTTAAGAAACATGGAAGTCACCTTCAATCCATGCATGTTAGTATTATTTTTTTAAAAAATTATATGTATAAATGCCCCCCTCACCAAAAGCGGCTTACGTACACTTAAGTCATAAATTTTTTAGGGGCGGCTTCCCATGTCATTTTTATTCATTTATTTTTTTTTATAATTATAAATTTAAAAATTAAAAAATAATTATTTAATTAAAATTTTATAACTAAAAAGAAATTAAAAATTATAAAGTTATAATATAATTCTATGTTTTCAAGTATAGTATTTATGGACCAGACTGGGTTGATTTGCAGTTTGAAAAATTTTTAGATATTTTCTCTTTGTCCAAATAAGGCTTTACTTGAAAGCCCAAATTATTATTTAAATATTAATAAAAAAGTTAAAAAGTATTTATAAATTAATATTTATATTTTATAATTAAATTTAAATAAAAATATTTTTTTATTATTAAATAGTAATACTGGCTTTGTTGGATTGACCCAAATTAAGAAAATCAATGTCTAAACAGTCTTTGGGCATAGATTTTCTTAATACGGCCCAGGCCTTGGACATAGGCTCCCTCAATTTGGGTCAGTTGCTATTATTATATAATAATAATTTTTATTTAAATTTAATTCTAAAAATATATATTTAAAAATATTATTTGAATTTTATGGTATTTAAATAGTAATTTGATCTTTTGGGGGCCTTATTTGGGCCTAAAAAAAATCTAAATTTTTTTTCGAGCTACGGATTGATCCAATCCAACCATGAACACTTCTCTTGAGAATATAGAATAATAGGTTAATTTTTTAAAATTTCACTTTAATTATAAAATTATAAAATGTTATAATTACATTAGAATTCTTTTTTATTATAAAAAATATAAAAGATAAAGAAGGAAGCTCCTTTGAGGGAGGCTTCACCCTATGCTAAAAATCAATAGTTACATTACAATGTTCGCAAGCTGCCCTCAATATGTTATGTGGAGAGAAACTGTCATTAACTTTAGATAAAAAGGTATTATTTCAAAAAATAATCTCAAAATAATGCATAGTTATGGACATTAACAAAAATTATAAATATTCAAATAAAAAACCGGACATAAACAGACAAAAACACACACACACACACACATATATATATATATATATATATATATATATATAAACTTTCACAAGTCGCAATCTCATTTATCAATCCAAAACCAAAAACACATCATTTTTGTTTCCAACTGTTTGTTTGTCTGTTTATTATTATTATTATTATTATTATTATTATTTTATTTTTTTTTTGCTTTTTATCCTGCTCCAAAAGACTTGTCTCTGAAAACCCGTAATGACTACCTCCCTCGAAACCCTGCAGCTCAGCACAGCACAGCACTTGTACTCTTCTTATTCATCTTCATGACATCCGACTCACTACTGTCTTCAGCTAGGCTTCTGCATGACTCTCTGCCAAATGGCCAGCTGACTGCTACACACCCAATCAACAACTCCCATGTCCATGATCAGAGTGTGCCGTCTCCAGCGGCCGGAACGGCTGGACCCTTGATCTTCAGCTTGCTTCCCAAGGGATACTTCCCACCGCCTGGGCCTATCAAAGGAACAAACGACATCAAAAACTAGCAAGCTACTTAAAGGCAGAACAGATCAGCTCAAAGCTTAAAGTAAAACTATCATATTCATTTTATCCTGGATCGAGTTATAATCATATTTAAAATATTTTATATTTATATAAATTTTTAATATATAAATAATACGTATTATATAAATTTTTAAATAATTATTTATATCATGCTATATTTTAAGTACTTATATTATATATATATAATCATATTTAATAATATCGTGTCTAAATACTAAGTGCTAACAGAAGCTACAGCTATCCCAAATCCTGTCATCTCTTGTTCCTTCTATAAATATTGTTGCTTCTAATTATAATATATTCTATATTGGCCTAATAACTAATAAAAATTGCAAGTTGAAGTTGGCGGATAACTGGGGTTACTTTACTTTTTAACTTGTGTATTTATCTTCAGAAGTTGTCCTCAAGATCAAGGCTACATAAAGATGTCCCCGTCCCGAATGAGAATAGGTTTCTGAGGGATGATTGTTATTATAACGCCTGCTTTCAGTTACAAATCTGTAATTTGGTTCCTTGAAATGCCCGCTTCAACTACGTTAAATTAATGAATGTTTGTGCGCATGCACCAATGGGAGAGTACTGTATGCATGGACAAAACATAGCCATGTTTGCATGTGATCATACATTTAGTCCCCAGGCTTACGTGTCTTTGCTCATGCATGGGGGATCTCATTATGGACTGGTGTGATTGTCATCACTAGAGAGTTTTCCGTCAACCCTAGCTGAGCTCCAAGTACACAATATCAAGCACCCAGCCAAACTGCTTGTCAAACTTAATTTATATTGCAGAAGAAATAAAGAAAAAAGTTATTAACTGTTAGTTTTTAGTATAAAAATCAACCTAAAAGACTGATGAATGATGAACAAAGTCAATCATCATTGACTATGTCCCTCTAGATTACAGTCAGAAGAGGGAAAAAGGAAAGCAAAACTTTGTCAAGTCATCCTGCAACTGTTTGTTTAGTCAAAACAACTACTCAGTTTGATGGTAGCTTGTAAGCTTGAATATGACGACTGTTCCTTCAGTTGACTCTGAAGTTGAAGCCTCTCTGAAAATTTGTCACATGGATAATAAAGGAGGGAAGTCATTATTATCTTTCAGATGGAAAGGTTCTGCAAGAGCCCTGCGGTACCAAGTTAGCAGTTAGCAAGGGGAAAATGAAAAAAAATCAATTGAGTGCCTCAGATTTTCTCAAAAATCTTTGCAGAATATAACAATTTTTACCTTTCATTGTTAAACTTGCAAAGTTCCTTTTGCTTCTGATTTTCTGTTGAAGGCATGCATAACCTGGAGTCCGTCAGCTCGGGTGGTGAATGCGTTTCTGTTGGGAGTGAACACTCATAATTACCAAATTTAATAACTGGTACGCATTGAGCGCAGTTCTCAGCCTTTGGACTCTTCAATGTGGGCTGACTAGTTTGATGGGTTGTCATGGTCCTTTCGGTGCCTGGAAGAAACGGGAATTGTTCTGGTGAAAGGTCAAGATCATGAAAGTCACCATTTCCACTTTCATTTCCCTCCCAGGAGTTCTCAATGGGATCGGTTCCTTCTGGTGAGTTCCGCAACGAATCAGGAGTAGAAGACTCGTGGTTTCTAGTACTTACCCATGCTTGTATCTCTCTATAAGACTGATGCGTCTGCATGAATGAAACAATATTCACTTGAGCAAAAAAGTTAAACTATCTTAGTTTTAGTTTAGGTCATTAATTTAATAGTAAACAAGTAGACCTCTTATTAAAACTGATATACCGTGTCGGGGATGTAAGTGCCAGTTCCTCTTGACTTTGTCATCTTGTCAATACCATATGTAGCAGCTGGTAACTGAAGAGCACAAGGATGAGAGAATGGCAGTCCTGGAATAAATACAGTTGTGCCCCTACGGTAAAAAATGTTCCGTTTGCACCTCACAAACCGTCTTAGGGCATCCCATGCACTCTTCTTTTGTGTCTGAGAAGATGATGATACGCTGCTTGGCTGGGCAGGAACAGTCAAGGCATAGTGATGGTACCATTGACTATATAGTAGACCATTATAGTAACTGTCATAGTCTCCACTCAAATCAGAAACTTCAGATCTGCTGGCACCAAAGGCATGCACAGGAATTTGTACATCTGGCCTCTGGCCTCTTCCATTTCGATCCAAAGTATTAACAAAGAACTTTTCCAGTCCCATGCCCATATTTTCACCTGGTAGCATCAGGATTTCGCTAAGCCTTCGGGCCCCATAGGAAAGAGCACATCTAATTCGGTGGAAATTACCTGGAGGGGAAGAAACAGGCTTGCATATAATTTTGATGAACTTAAAATCTAAACTAAGAGACAATACGAGCATCTTTTAAATTCTTTTAATAACATCCAAGAGTTAAACTTGGCTTTCTTGTTCAGATATTGTCGTATAATGATTAGATCAAGAAAACTTTACTTGTG
The DNA here is from genome assembly GCA_038381775.1 of Adansonia rubrostipa. Lineage (NCBI taxonomy): Eukaryota > Viridiplantae > Streptophyta > Magnoliopsida > Malvales > Malvaceae > Adansonia > Adansonia rubrostipa. The sequence continues at coordinate 1,010,032 of JBBYHM010000024.1, read as the reverse complement.
ATATTTAGCTATCATTTAAAAAAAAAAGGTATAATTTTCTTAGTAGCAAATCATCTTTCGGCACGTGGTATGATCAACCACTCTGTCTGAAGTAATAATTGAAGCATTCAATAAAATGGAAGGGAAGAAAAGGTTGTGATTCCCTAAAGCTTTCAGAAAATTTTGAGAAATGGCAGACTCTAAGCAAAAAAAATAAAATAAAATAAAAATTCAGAACTACTATATATAAAAAAAAAAACCAGTTCACTTTTTGAAAGAAGTCAAAACACCTTTGCTTACACTTCGCCCTAGGTTGTTGTTTTCTTTTAAAGGATCCACGATGTTCAAATGCTTGATGGGAAAAACATGGGCCCCAATCTCAAGGGATTGCATTGGAACGGAATACATTTCTCTGAAATGCCTCAAAAAGTCCAGACTAAGCAGAAGTTCGTCCCCTTCAGTTTCAGGAGTCTCAGCTGCAAAGATTACAGAAATGTTGGATCATAAGCAAACCGGTTAGATTTATATGAACCGAGAATAATGCACTACTTACCCACAACTGCTGGGAGGGAGGATATCGGAACTGGTCCAGTTATAGTTATGCAGTAATTTGCCCAATCAAATGTGCTATAGTAGTCCAAAAACTTATAAAGCACCTGTAAACAGAATAAAAGTTCTCATTATTCAAATTTCTGCAGATGATAAGGGAAAATGCTAAACAGGAATAACTCACCGCTAGTGGACCACATAATGATGAATGAAAGACATTAATGATATATAAGATCAATGTTTCTAAAGCATATGTAGAAATCAAGCCATGGTGTGCACCAAGAATTCGGCTCTCGTAATAGCACCAGGCCTTGATCAAGATAATACTGCGTTTGAAAAGATGATCTTTTCCGACAAGTTGGTCAACCTGAAAACAAACAGTTCCAAAGAAGTCACGTGAATTAAAATTGTCACCTTCAATATTTTGCTATAGTAAATACTGCATGGAGAGAAAGACAAAGTTTACTCAAAGCGGAAGCAAAAACAGGGAAATTCAAGGAACAGTGTGGGGAAAAGTTGAAATTGGGATTTTAGACTGAATACAAAGCATGCCTAATAACTGGACTAAGAAATCTGAAGGAAATAAGAGAAGCTGAAAACAAGCAAACAAATATGATTGTTAATGAAACAATAATTTCTCTTTAATCCAGTAAAGACTTAAAAGATACAGAAGACAAGATGAATAAAAAGCTAAGTAACCAATGAAGATCATCCAGTACTTAGTATTAATGCTGAAAACAAAACAATATACCATTTAGAATTATATCTTTGACTCTTGTCTTCTGCGTCAAGTCAATAAAATGTGTTTGGATTACCTCAGCGAACATGTTTGAGATGGGTTAAAAAGTTGGAGTTCTAACTAATTTAACAGAAGCAATTGTCCAATCATACATCATTTGGAAACAGTTTCTAAACATCTCAAGTTTGAATAGGATTAAATGATACCTTCTCCAGAAAGCATAATGCAGATAGACCAGCCATTTGATTGAAAGAGATGTCCACAGGTATATTATTCACAGTGCATTTCACTATCTTAACCTGCCATATAAAATTCCAAAATAACAGCAATGAGCACCAGACGATTTTGGGCTATATTTGATGCAATAGGTATGACTACTAATATGCAGTAAATATTATTTCAGTGCACAGGAACAACAAAGATAGATGCACCTGAAAAAATTTCTATCAGCATAATTACACCGCTAGAAGTTGGTGCCAAGTGTCTTCCAGAATATGGCAGTTATGTGGTCTTATCCCACATCAGTTAAGTTTGGGATACCACTTATTAGCGGTGTTACATCAGAATATGGCTGTTATGTTATATTCAGTTTGGCATCTCCACCTATTACCAATTGGTTTTAGGCTGGACATTTAATAAGGTTAAGAGCCTAGTTGCTAGTTACCCCACATTTTTCGTTTTCTGTTTCTTGTAATCGTTATCCACATGGTAGGTCCGTCTATTTAAATTGTTAGTATGGGATTACACATGAGAAGAAGTGCCAAATGGTGTTACCCAATCAATTAACTTTGAAGCTTTTGTGGTCTTAGATCGAAATTTCACATCTCTACCAACTGCTATTGGGTTTTAGGTGGATACTTAACAGTGGCAATAACTAAAAATTATTCAATGGAGATGTTTAAAACTATAATAACCGGTTTGCAGTTTCCATGCTATGTACCATAAAAGCAAAGCTACAGAAAAACTAAATCAGGCGAACAACACAATCCTATTTTTTTTCTTTCCACAAAGTTTTCTTCCTAAGGTAACTACTTTAGTTAGCAACAAGGTTAAGTGGCTTTCTTTCAATGTACTTGATCACAGCTGCCATAATCCAATTCATACACATGAAAGGATCTCAAGCTCCTGCCTGTAAACATGTAGTGGAAAAGAGTCAAGAGGCTATTGCAAGAACCAACTATGTTTTAGATGTGTGCCTGAGATGGTCTCTTGTCAACAAGTTTTTGGTATGTTTACTTGCTAATCGATGAGGAACAGTCGTACATATATCATTGTTTATTTTCTCATAAAACCCAATAGTGATAAAAAGGATATTTGCCAACTATGGACCAGGCCTAATAGGGTGTAGTGGAGTGGAAATAAAAGAAATCCACCCTCGCATCAAAATAAGATGAGTGAAGTGTTCATTTTTCATAATCTTTCTTTCTTCACGAATCACTCTCGTAAAGATAATTGGATCTCAACTTTGTAATTTTATTCAGGTTGAGCACTCTAAATCAATTTTTGCGTGCCAACTGAGGGAAATGTTGGAAATTATGGACTTTTCCCTAGATTTCTCCAAATGAAATTATGAGAAGATAACCAGGGAAAAATCCATCATTGATTTAGAAAATATGTCTAGAATTAATTGCAATCAGTTGTAATCCCTAATATCTCTCATTATTGTCTTCAGAGAAACCTTGGAAAGTCAATACTTTCCAAAACATTCCTACCATTTATTCAAGATAGAATATATGGACCGAAGCTTCCATGCTTGTTGGCACAGGACATTGCACCCGACAATGGTTCCTTGCCATGATGCAGAAAAGTACATGGAAGATGTTTGAGTTTAAAGGAAATAATCTTGCAATTCCTGATTTGATATGATTATTTGTGCAATTAAAAGTCTCTTTGAATGTGTTACTAGCATGCAACAACAATTTGAGAGGTAAAAATCCCAAAAAGTATAATAGATAACGTAAATGAATTCAAAGTTACACTTTTCAGCCCCTGGGCATCTTTCAAATTTGAAAGATTGGAGCAACAGAAATTATGGTCGCAACTAAACACCCACAGGACAGCAGAGAAAAATTATAAGTGCCAAATTCAAGAAAGATGCAAAGGAAAAAAGTGGAAGTTAACTATATCTTTAACTAAATTATAACACAAAACAAGATAGAATCAATAAGAAGAGAACTTAACCTGTGCACGAATATATTGAACATCCTGTACTACAAACTCAGAGCCCCGCTGACCATCTTGTAAGATACTGCAGATATATCTTGCCAAATTTTCCTCCATATTTTGATGACTAAGAGCAGTCAAATCAATATCTCCATCAGGAAGGAAGGTTTTTAATGGCACCGAGCCAAACGGGAACACCTGAAAAGTGCAGTGGAAGGTAAAAGAACTGCATTAGAATGAAAAATGTCAATCGATGTCCGTAATGAAATGAACTTCTTTTTGATCCTCTCCAATGATTTTTTTTTTCCTTTGAATTTGTAAAGTTTAGCAATAAATTGCAGTGGAGTCAAAAACAAATATGCACTAAGGCATAGCTTAATCTAGCAAAAGTGCCTTGCACCCCACCAGGTGAGGTGCCTTTATTAAGGCACATGGCTCAAAGGCAAGAGGTAAAAAAATGCACTTCCGTTAATTTTGCTTCTCTTTTTTCCCAATTTATTTCTATGAGTTATATTTTCAAACGACAAAATAATAATAATAACAACAAAAACAACAACAACAGAATAAATGTGTTTCAGGTATAAGAGAAGGCTATTATTGTACATTTGGAACTTCCTCTTCATTATGGAAGTGATGCAACTTAAGGATAGAGTTTAATAATGACTTTTAGTAGTGCTTGATATCTGTAGTACATTAGCCAACAAAATGCAGTCAACTGTTTTTTTTTTTTTTTGGTTGAAGAGGGGGGGGGGGGGACTATGACTCATACGTAGGATCTTTGTAGTACATTAGCCAACAAAATAAAAGCTTGCACATCTGTGTATATCTGTGATCCAAATTTACTTCCACAAAGGCAACTGATATTAAAAAGACTACCTGTCAGGTTCCAGCACTGAGGCCATATTTCATTAAAATTTAAGGAAAAAATTAGCTAGATGACTAGATCTAACCTCAAACTATTTCACGACACTATGATTTTTGAAAACTTTGATGTTTGTCTATATACAAGAGTTAGAAGATGGTTTAGCATCAAATCCCTCCGTGCCCACAAACTTTTTGGAGCCCAGCAATTAAATCTAAAGTTATACAATCTACCTTTCTCCTAATAAGACATTACTCATCAAAACAGAATCAGTCATCAAACTATGACCGATTGTCAGTGGCAGAACATAAAACATCCATGGTAAACAGCATTAAAAAGCCAGTCAAATCTAATTCAAAAGACTCAAACAAAATAGTCTTAATTTATTGTGCTTCTAAAACATCATTGGAATACTAGTTACAACATTTCAAGAGTCATTTCAGGTTTCATCTTTAGGTTGATTCTCATGCTAGAAGAGCATGAGACAAGTAATATTTGTCAGACATCTTCTTCCTTCTAAAAGATCAAATAAACTACTTCGATATCCATGTTCACAAGCGTAGTACATGCATGCTCAGTGCTCACAGCATAAAAGGACCCAGCAAAATTTTTTCATAAAATGTTTTCAAATATATAGGTAACTCTATTCCTGCTAAATATTAAAAAGGATATATCATATACCAAGCAACAAGCTAGTCATCTGTCAACTTAGAGAAATATATTAAGGACTCAAACCAAAAGATTTTCCTTGTCGTACCCAAGTACCAATGTCATAATGAAGAGTAATCTTCTACGGAGGCACTCATTTCACAAGCTAGTTTATTTGCTACTCGGACTTGGGCTTTAAATGTCAGAGAAAAATATCTATCTGACGTATGTTTAATTTTTTCTAAATTTTTCATGCTTAATCTCTTTGAAGGTTATATACCCGTATCAATATCTGAAAATGTGTTGAACATGATGTTTTAAGAAAAATGAAAAGTTGGAGCGATATAGATTATGCTGCCAGATGGAAAACTTTGGAATTGGATTTTCCCGGATGTAAGGTTTATATATTAGTCCTAAACGTAAACCTCCCACTGCACTGACTTGTGCTCCTAAATAGGCAGTTGATAAAGCAAGAACCAACCATTGCTAGAACTTGTCTAGTTATACAGACAGAAAGCTACAATAAGGGAAGCACACACAGAGACGAGATCATTTTAATTTACATGCCTAAAATATCTAGGAAAATTAAAGTTGTCTTTTGGGTTCGGCGTGGGGGGGGGGGGGAAGGTGGAAAGGTTACCTCAATGCCATAGAAGCCTTTGATAAGCCTCTGAAAGTAACCAATAATACTTTTTCGATTTTCCTCAGAAACCAAAGCAGGCTGAATGATACATAGTATCTCCTGGGTTCTATGCTCAGCCATCAGCCAGAGTTCATCATCAATTGACAATGGATGTGGGTTAGATGAAGAGAAAGAACATGAAGAGAATGATAAAGAAGAAGGTGATGATGGGTGTGGGACAGGCGAAGAAGATGAAGTAGATGACAAAGACAAAGAAGATGAAGGTGACGGACTCTCTTGAAAAAACTCCATTCTAAAAAAAACTTGGAAACATTCACCAGATCAAATTCTCCATCACCAAATTCAGAAGCTGACCAAGGAGAAATAACATCTAGAAATCCTTTCAATTAGAAACAAAAATTAAAGGGAAAAAAAAAACTAATGGCATGGAGTTGGATGAGAAGATGGGACAATCAAAGGCTTTAAAGGATATTATCATTCAAGAAAGGCTAAGAAGTTGAGAACGGTAGAAAACATGGCATTTAGGACGTGTTGACAGAGTAGCAGAATGTGAAAACATGGCACAAAGATGAAAAGGAAGAACAGTGAGAAAGGGTATTTTAAACATAAGTACAATGTGATTTTAGCATCTAGTGCAGACTATGCAGCCCTGAAATCTGTTTGACGTCTTCTCAAAGACTTCTAATAAGCACAAAACTGTTAAATACGGATAAATATCACAGTTGTGGTTGAAGTGTAATTTTAAGCAGAATGTTGGGACTAGTTTGGCAACAAGAAAATATTCAGGTTTGGCGTAAAAAAGGACATAGGAGAGAAATAAGGAAAAATAATCAATGTAATTTTTTAAAATTCCACAATTGGGGATTAGTGCTGAGTTGATATATATATAAATATAAACATAAATATGAAGATAAAAGGGTATTGTTGGTAGAGTGATTAATAATATAGATTTTAAAGTAAAATAAAATGATATTAATAATATATTATTTCAGTTTTTATATAATTTTATTCTGCCTTGTATTGATTAGTCTTAGTTAAAATTGGTACATATTGATCCGTACTTATTGATATAAGTTTTTTTTTACAAATTTTTATTTAATTTTTTAAATTAATTTTTAATATTTTTTATCATAATTATTTTTATTTTTTTATAATTAAAAATAAAAATATATTCACTAAATAAAGCTATTAAACTTAATTAATAAAATTTTACTATATTTTTTATTTATTTGATATTTAAAAATTTTAAATATTAAAAATTTATAATTTTTAAATTTATTTTTTCAAATAAACATATATATAATTGAAGTATATTTATAGGTATATAAAATATATTTTATTAAAAAAATTAAAAATAAACTATAAGTACATATAAAAAAAATATTTTAAAAAACTGATAAATAAGAAATTGTATGTCAAAACATACTAATAGTGATAAGTACTAATATCATAATAAAAGTGGTACGTCCATTGATTAATAACTATGATTATAGAGCTTTGCGTAAGGTCTAATCCCCTTCCCGGATGATCTTAAGGATGAACTTCCTACGCATCAACCCAGTGCATTCAGGATTTACTCTCTTGAAGTGCTTTCCGAATCAAACTGGGATGCCCAATTGGCCTAATTCTTGGAGGTGCTCAGTGAGTTAATATGTGTGCCATTAGGGGGTAATTTTATGAAAATTAATAAACTGATTAATTATTAAATGGGCATATGACAACTATCTAACCCTATTTTTAGATGTTGAAAATTTCACTAACAATTATATAATAATTGAGAAATAACCATTTTGAAATATCAACAAAATCAAGGCCTTCCAAAAAAAAAACTAGGGGCAACACTCTTCGAAACTAGGGGCAAAGGCTCTCCAAATATGGAAACAAATAGGAAAAAAATTTTCTCCCCATTCAAGGAAGTTCCAAAAAAAAGGATTGGTAGAAAAGAGCTAAAGAAAGTAAAATAAAAAAATATAAAAAAAAATGTTTAATCAGTGTTTAATAAAACTAGTTAAGATGATAATACAGGTAAAAAAATATATAATTAATGTATTATTTTTTTAATTTAGTAAAAATAATATATTAAATTAAAAAATTTTAAATTAATAATCAAATAATTTTTAATCACTACCTATGAACATCAATTAAACACACAAACCCTAAAAATAGAAAGGCAAAAAGATTTAGGGGTGAAAAGGAGGGGTAGGAACAAAAGGTAAATACAACTTTGGGGTTGAAGGTACATTTATTGTTCAATAGAGAGTATCTCAAGAAAGTTTTCAAAAACCGTGAGAAAAATCTTCCAAATTGCAGTGGTTTCTCTTAAGAAAATTGATTTGTTTTTCCTTCATTAATGAGGCAAAAACAAAGCATAGGTCAAAGTATTGAAAAGGTAATAATAAAGAGTAGGTCAGCAGCTTTCCATATTGGAGCAAAGCACAGGCAGCAGCATTAATGATACAGTTAAAGATTTTGGCTAGTTTTTATTTTTGTCCACTTATTATAATTAAGTCAAATTATATGAGTAATTATAAAGGTAAATACCCCTTTTCATTACCAAAAATCACTAATTTTTCCTTATATATATATATATAATATAAACTGCATTGATTTCCATGAGATTTAGTGCTAATTATCTTCCCTAGTAATAACACTACTTGTCTTATTTGTGACCATTTTAAAATTTCAATTTTAATCGATATTGGAACTTATGAAAATAGATTGAACCACTTCACAAATTCCAAATAAAATTCAAGACTCTGTCACTTTTTTTTGAATTTCCTAATCTGTCCTCGATCGACTAATTCATATTTAATTATATTTATTTAAAGAAAATATTATACATTTAAATATTTTTGAACTTACAATTTTTAAGAATACGTTCAATATACATACTATTTGAACTAATAAACATTTGACAACACTCTATTGCACTTGATTGAACTATGGATTTTCAAGTGAAGTGAACCTATTGACAAACCACAACAGTGATGTATAGGCCAAGTGTCAAATACAATTATTTGTTGCCTTTCCAACACAGGTCCTCAACCTCATGTACCAGCTCTCATGCGTCAACTTTTCAACAAGATTTTTTTTTTAATTAAAGTTTATTCGCTTTGAATTATTATTTAATAATAAAATTTTTATTTAAATTTAATTATTATAAAAATAATTTTAAATTTTTTAATATTTTATAAATAATGATTTAAATTTTCATATTAATTTGATTTAAATTTAGATAAAAAATATAAAATATTTAAATCAAGATTTAATCTAATTTGATCTAACTCATTAACACCTTTTATGTGAAAATAAGTATACGCTATAAAATTCAACAATAATCAAGTGTCCTTTATAAACTTATGCTAAAATGAAGACTCATTTTACTTTGTTTTTTAGATATAGTGGAGACCATAACTTCTTAGGATATTAAGATAAAAAAAAATTATAAATATTAAAATTTAAATTTAAATTTATTAAACATAATTTTTTTAAAATAATTATATAAATTAACTAAGCTAAGCCCAACTTCAAGGGCTCATGTTATTTACTTATAAGCTGTGAACTAAGCTTCAACATCCCTATTCTCAAAACTGTGATGAAATTCAATAACCCATTTTCTGATTCCTGCCTTTTATGTCGTCTAATCAACCCAAAAGCTCAGGAGGCTTACACAGTAAAAATGTACTATATCTATCCAAATACCAATTCCATGTGCTAAACATGAAATAAAATCTTACATCTTACACCAATTTAACAAATCAATGACAAAATGTCACCCATGTTAGCAATGAGGATTGAAGAACCTAATTATATGGGCAATGTAAATCCATTCAAAATAATAATAAAAATACAGCAATCTATCACTTATTTTTGCGTTGAAAACAAACTGATATAAACAGAGATAGTGGTAAAACATATCGGGATCAAAAACAATGGGGAAAACTTCAGATAACACAAAATCAAAACAAACGGACATTTATGTTGTTGTTGTTGTTCTTTCTTTTCTTTTTCCCTTTTTATGTGTGTGTGTGTGTGTGTGTGTGTGTGTGTCAATTGAATATGTAAACGGTGAAATCCGAGTGCATTTTCAGCTAAGAACAAACACTACTATGAATACTGAACGTCAAAGTTACAAATTTGACAGCAATATACAAGCCTAGTTCAAAGTAGCAGATAAAGTTTCCAAATCGGTTTAGGATCAGAATCATTACCTCAAATAAGTTCCCAAACGGGCTCTTTTTTTCTTCATTCTGCTTTGTTTTCTTATGCACTGCTTGAACCAAATTTCTCCTTTTACAGCACTGGACTCAGGCAACAACAACAACAAGCACAACATCTTGATTCTTTGTCTCAATTTAAGACGAAAGACAAACGCTTCAACAATCAAACAAACCAAAACCTAACCTTTCCAAAACTTGAAATGGAAAGAGCCAAATGCACCAAAACCTAACATTCCCCTCTATTCTGGGGGGGGAGTAGCTGACGTGGCACTATCACATGAGACCAAATAAAAAGAAACTTACACGTGTGCCATGTGTAAGTAAACAGTGAAAGCCAGGTAAGAATCATTGAAGCCCAACATTTTTTTTTCTGCAGTGTTAATCTCAATCCTAAAAGCCTGTCCCTTTCTTCCATTATCCACAAAACCTCTATAAACCATAGACAAAAGGCCCTCAATTTCACACCAATTCTCAAACTTTAAGACCCCAATTCACCGCAAATCCAGCCACATTCTGCAAGCAAAACAAAGGCCAATTAAGGGTCCTTGATGCAATGTGTGGCTGCGGAATTCCGTCCTTTCGCTACCTCATCGAATCGAATTTGATTACTTCCAGTAATGGGTATTCACGTGGGGTGACACCACCCTGTTCAGTGAGTTTTCTTTTTAAACCTCCATTTCTTTTAATCTCAAGCAAATTTGGTTTATTGACACTGTTTAACTTATAATGAAATTTTGATCTGTCATGGCATTTTGGTCTGTCAGGAATTGGTTCTCTTAATTGTTTTTGATATTTTAGAACTCTGTTGCTTCCAATTTGGTTGTCAATGTAATTTTCGTTATTCATTACAACTTGTTATGCAAAACGTATAATACTCTTCCATAAGAACTATCATGAACAACCTTCAAAAAGTTTTCTATTTCTATGGGTTTATTCACAGGCATTTGAAATACAATTTCGCAGAAAATGAATGTGCTTTGCCTCTTATAGACTTGAGATTATCATGAGCGCTAGAATGATTTGCTTTAAGACAGCGAAGGTGTTTAGCAAGAAAGAAGAAGTTCAGAATAAAGCTACGCTTAGTGTTTAGAATGATGACTAGCAAGATTTTTAGCAAGATGATGATCTGTTAAATTGGTTGATTGAGCTGCATCTAAAGGTGATTTTTTTTTTTTTTTTTGAGGTAGGACAATACTGAATGATTTTTGGAATAAGAGAATGTTTGTGTTGTTGCTCAAAACCAGCTATGTGATCCGTATTTGGATGTAAGTGTAAGGTACAAATATTAGATATATGTCTAACCCGAATATTTTAATTTTTTTTTTAAGTTTATCTATGCATTTGAAAGGTCTTGAAAAGTAATATTCTTATATGCATATTTAGAAATATATCAAATATGAACACTTAAAAATAAATAAAAAATTGAAGCTACATATACCAGCCTTAGGTGGGCGCTTTTGTTGGACGAGGGATATGCTGCAAGTAGATCACGCGTTGCCTCCAATGCAAGCAAGACAGACTGTTCCATGGCAGAATGGATCAGGATTGGCAGGGAATTACAGGGATGCTGAAAATTTCAAGTTTTGAAGACATTAAAACTATTATGAGTCTTTACGGGCTGACAAATCTGCTACTGGAAGCTGAACCTGGTTCCTTTGCCTGCAGTTAAGAAGTGTGATCGTGGATGCTCATTTGAAGAAGAAAAGCACATTGCACTTAACCCTTGAACCTCGGAACCTTTTAACAAAGACTTCTCTTTTTGGATGGCTTGAGTTGTTCAGGGCCCGTGTTTGTCTCAGATTTTCCCAGTCTTTGTTTGTTACAGATGGGAATCAAGCTTTCTCTATCCGTTCAATTTTTTTTTTTTTTTAGATTTTTCAAAAGCAAATTTGAACTTAATTAAGATAAATCTAATCCATAAGAACTTCATTCTTTGCTTAATTCAGTTTTGCATTTTGTTATTATTTTTATTTTGCAGCAATATTAGTTGCTCTTGGTTATTTGCAGGTTTCCCACCTTAATCAACTGAGCTCAAATACCTCAGTTGAGCTCGTTTATCAAGTTAAATTGGAATTCAATCAAGTACAAACTTGGATCATCTTGAGCTTGAACCAAAATTTAAGATTCAATCAAGTTCGAGCAAAGCTTTGAGTGTGGAATCAAACTCGAGCTTTCTAATGTTTCAGCTTGACTTGGGTCAATTATACCCTACTATGCCCGCCCCGCGCTTCATAGTAAAAGCAGTTTCATGTCAAATAACGACCAATATGTCAATTGCCAAGTGATGTTTTAAGAACAAGTGAGGATTATTTTGGACAACCATAAGCAACTAAATAGAAAGTACGAGATTCCAACTAGTATTTCTCGTATGTTACTCCAACTTTTTATTTTCCCTTAAGTCGCAATGTCCAACACCCGTATTCGACATATATTTAGACCTAAATATGAGAGTACAATTCTCTAAATATATATATAAAAAAAAAAAAAAAACTTAAAAGAAATTTAGCATATCCATGTCTCTCGTATCTGACACTCATTCCGAGTCTAAGTAAAATAGTTCTTAACAATTCATAGCTTAACAAAAAGTGTCAAATGAGATTAAATTTTATCCAATCAAAACCTTCCTACACAACTCCATGTTCCCCAAAGTCGAGTAGCCATTTTAAAGCCAAAAAAAAAAGTAGAAATTATCTGAAAGTTAAAGAGCCTTAAGCACGAGCTTGATTCGCAACACCTGGAGGAAGAGCTCTGTCCAGGCTTTGGCATATCATCCTGGAAAATTTAAAAAAAAAAAAAAAAAATCACATACAAGACCAATGAAGCTTTCTGAATGCAAGTAAATATTCAAGAGACATTGAAACAAAATCATAACCGCAATGCAAACCTCTCAGAAACCTAAAGTCAATAATAGAACAGTAACACATATTTCTATTTGATTCATGAATTCATTGCAACAAAATAAAAAAGAAAAAAAAATGAATAATCGACAATACAATGTATACTTTGCAAGTAAATGTGCCTTTTCAAATGCATTATTCTTGATTTTTTTTAAAAAAAAAAAAAAACAAAAACAAAAACAAAAACAAAAACTTCCGCCAACAAATTATACAACTAATTTAACTTCACGAGTTGCTAAATCCCCTACACCTACAAATACCAGCCATGTATAATCTATAGTAAACCATTATCCATCTTATAATGATCAGCATGCCACCAGAAAAAGGGCAACTGACAAAGTGATTCAGATGGTCATTAGTTACTAGGAACTAGTTCATCCCTATATAACTGAAAACTTGTGCTTAAGGCGGAAGGCGTGTAAGTCCCTGAAGAATTGCCAAAATACCCTTCAATCATTCTATCTAACAGTAAAAACAAATGAAACTACTCTAACGATGCATAGGTCACAGAATATACGAAGGAGTTCAATAGCAGAAATTCCATTCACAACCCTAAAACAAAAGCATGCCTCTAAATGAGATGTTTTCAAAACTTTTTATCAGAATAAAATCGTAAGAGACAAGAAAATGATAACACAATCCAAGCAAGGCAAGAAGAACCACATTTTGTCCACATAAAACATATCATTGACAGTGACAAGCATCAAATCATAGGCTATAAAAAGATGTACCCTGCGTCCGATGAAGCGCTGGGGAGAGTCGCGGTTCCCCGTGGGAGTGGATCGTGCACGAGACACGGTATTGCATCTTCACATACAGCTTAGGCAGAGTGTAGGCTACATAACATTAACCTATCAATCGCCAAACAATAAATCCAACTATATGCAATAGAATGAGAAACTAAGTATATAAATTGAGATATGAAATGCAAATTACTGTCATAGACGCAGCTTCCTGAACATCTCTAACGGCAGCTTGCTCCACAATGTTCCTCACAAGAAACCTCTTGGTTGACTTATCCTTTTAGGTGGGGGAGGGGGGGGGGGGGGGGGGGGGGGGGGGGGGGGGGGGGGGGGGAGGGGGGGGGGGGGGGGGGGGGGGGGGGG
>JBBYHM010000024.1:963133-976437 GCA_038381775.1 Adansonia rubrostipa | reverse complement strand
TGTTTTATTTTTACGTTTAAATGTAAGAATATTACTAATTAATTATTAGCAATCATGGGATCATTGACAAATGAATAGTAAAGCACTAATTTTGGGAATTGAGACTTAAAAATAAAAATATAAAATTCAAATGGCTGCTATTATACTAAGTAGGATTTTTTTTTTTTGAAAAATTTTCTTTTTCTTTTTTGTCTTAATTCATGAAATTGGCTTTTTTTTTTTAATTTGAAGAATGAGATACCAGTGCATCAATAATGACAAAAAATGTTCACTCATTGGTAAGTCATGTTTTTATCTATCGAAATTCTTAATTTTTTTAAAATAAAATATTAGACATTTACATCCGATACATATTCAAATATATATATATAAAAGTATAATTTTTTAAATATATAAAAATATATATACTCAAATCTGACACAAAATAAATGCAATTCTTTGAATTTTCTATGCTCAACTCTTTCTATGACTATGTAAGAGAAATATTATTAATCCTACTTTAAGTTTGAGGAAAACAAAAAAATTGAAAACCTCAAATAACCTAAATTGTATCCCTTCCGAAAAAACTCGAATTTTAAAATAAAGATGCTTCGGCTCATTTTTTTTAAAAGATGTTTTTGATTCAGTTACTATTACATTAGTTACAATTTGGCTATTCATGGGCTTGACAAGCCTTTGGACCATTAGTTACAATTAAAAAAAATAACAAAACAGAAAGATCGATTTTTCTGGAAATGGAAATAGACAACAAGAAGAAAATTAGCTAAGAGTGGAGAGACAGTAAATTAATCTAATTATTTATATATTTATTTCGTATTTTTAGTTTCATATTTTTATAATTATATTTAAAATATTATATATTTAGATATATTTTAATAAATTAATAATTTATGTTAAATAAATTTGATATATTTTTATATTTGTGCTTTATTGATATTATTTTTTTGTAATATTATATTTTAATTATTTTTTGTTAGTTTTACGTAGGTATAAGAGAAATGGTTAGAGACAGGAGAGAGACAGAAAAATGGTGTTTTTTATTAGTATTTCATTATCTTTTCTCGTTGATTTTTTTTTTTTTAAGATTCAAAGGTACATATCCTTGTTTCGTAAAAATAAAAAAAAAAATCACGTAATTTTTTCAATTTTTTTGGTTGTCTCTATCGTTCTTAAGTTTATTCTTTTTGATATGGCTAGTAATTTTCAATGCAGCACTGCCATTTTAGACTACTAGTAGATTTATTACCTTTTGGAGTACTATCGAACTAAAAAGCTATCAATTTGTATATTTTATTTTATTAAGCTTTAATAATATTAATAATTAATTTTTTTATCTTTTGAGAAGCATAGTCCAAAAACACTTCCATGATTTTAATTTAAATATCGATAAAAAATTAAATATATCCTTAGCCTTAGCTAATTAAGTGTTAATGATTAGATTTGATTCTATTTAAAAAAAATCATAGTTAATATTCATTATTTTGGTTTTTTAGAAATTAAATTAAATATTATCTAAAACGGCTTAAATCAAATTATACTTATTTTTTATCAGTTTGATTGATCAATTTTTTAAATTTAAAAAATCTTTTATGCAGTATTTTAAAGTTTTTCACTAATTTAAATATAAAATATTCATTTCAAATCATAAAAAATTAAATAAAAATAAAAATAAAATTTAATTCAAATAATTAGAATTTTTTACCTAAATCAAAACGAATCAAACCAAGTAAACTACTATCTGAATTAAAACTCGACCGAATTTAATAGAAATCAAATCTATATCAGACTAAACGCTATGAATCAAATCAATTTTGATTTTTTCGAATTTTTTTCTATCCTACCACCAAATCTTATTGGCTTAAGAAAAAAGGCGTTGTGCCTTTAATTTGAAGTGACTTTCCAATTTTGTGTGGAAGACAAAAGTTAAGCAAATTGCATCTACCTGCACTAACAAAAATGCTGTCATTCTCCGACCGAAAGTTCACTTCAGAATCTGATTCTATCATAAACTTTCAGACACGGAAGCTTGCAAAATTCTCACCCTCCCCCCCCCCCCCCACCAAAAAAAAAAAGCACTTTCATACTTACATAAATCAGTTAATTGGGTGGACAAAGCTTTTCATCTGATTGCTAAAACAAATCATCGATCACAACTTCTCGACAGAGCTCTGAGTCTTGAATTTTCATGGGAGATCACAAAACCAGAGATCGAACAACCGACAACAATTCTGCAGGTGAAATCTCAATGTCACATATTCATCGTTTTCCTTTCTTGTTTGATTTTCAAATGTATGTTTTTGTCGATTTTAATGCTTGGTTTTTTTTTTTTTTAACTTAACCGATCCATATTTCTACTGATATATATATCTATATCTATGTATGTATATAAATCAGCATGTTGTCCTCCGGTGACAAGAGACAAGGGAACGGGCAGAAAGAGAAGCTGCCTTGAAGGATTGTAAGTCTTCAATTCTACCTCCGTCTAGACCTGCCCAAAGCTGGCTACCCTTTAGGCCTGGCTGCCTAACCCAATCCGCAAAGATCGAGCTTTGGATAATATTTTTATAAATTTAAATTAGGTCAAGCTTGAGGAAAAGTATTTCGAATTTTTTAGGTCATAGGCTCAGCCGATAAATAGATCTACCTCTATCGTTATAAAATTCAATCAGATTTGATTGATCTGCAGTTTAAAAAATTTTATATTTTTTTCTTCAAACCCAAATAAGACCTACCCTAACTTGTGTTGAAAGCTCGAATTACCATTTCAATAGTAATAAAAAATTTAAAAAATATTTTTATATTAATATCTATATATTTTTATAATTATATTTAAATAAAATATTTTTTATTATTAATAATAATAAGGATCGTGCTAACCTTTCTGAATTAAGAAAACCTATATATGTCCTCTTAATATGGCCCTTGGATATAAATTTTCTTAATTCAAGTTGAGTCAGATCGGCTTAACCTGTATTGCTATTAATAATAAATTTTTATTCAAATTTAATATAAATTATGCCTTGAATTGGTTTGCAGTTGCTTTGCTTTGTGCTGCTGCTGGTTATGGGATGCTTGCTTCGATCTGTAGAACAAGGAGCAGTCCATTAATGGCAACTCTGAATTTACTTCTGAAAATTTTTATCTTTCTTGTTTAATCCTTATAGGTAATATTATTGTGTCAAAAGTATGATTAAAAGTTCAAACTCGAAGTTTAGATCAACTGATCCATAAACTATTTTGTAAAGTTGGTATCTAGTAGGTTTAGGGTAATATTATTGTATCAAAGTCTAAATAAAAGCTTAAATTTAGAGTTTAGATCAGTTAGTTCATGCAACTATCTTTTATCATCTAATAATTCCAATTTAAATTTTAACATTTGTAATCCTTTCTCTGTCTCTAAATTACGACTTCTGTAAAGAGCAAAGTTCAAGTTAGAGATATTTTTAGGGTGCAAGTTATATTACTTACTCTTGTAATTATACTTTTTTTCATTGATGCTGTAGATTTATAAATTTGAAAATGATACAAAAATATGATATGAATATGACAGTTTAATAAACATAAAAATAATATATAAATAAGATATGATACGTTTAATAAACATGATATATATCTTATCCATATTTAAGGCTTTTGTATTTTTTATAATTTATGTGTTGTGTTTATATTTACATAATTGATACAAAAGAACCTGAAGCACTACACGCATACACGATTTACTGCATATATTAAAAAGGGAACAACATTGATAAATATCACCAAATTTGCCACCAACATATATGAATTTCATTTTTGGTCCCATCAACGCTATAAAATTGTGCATTTCTATTCTAAGCATTCCATATCATCTCCTTTTGCCAACAGCAACATGTGGAATGAAAATAATATATAGGGAACATGAGAAAATTTAATCCATAATTAGTCATTAAAAATTGTTGAGATTTTCTGTTAAGACTAACCTTTCAAATTAAAGTTACGATTTAGTCCCTAAAAGGGGAAAATGCCACACATGAGTTGCCTGACAAACGAAGAAGAGGTGGATAATTTGATTAATTTCTACAACATTGGGGATGAAAATGTTACTTTTGAAAGGTAGGTGACTCACATAAAAGAATACGAAAACTTTGATAGCAAATAGATAATTTAACCTAGTTATACCTGCACATTTTTTATTTAAATATTTTTAACTAATCATAGTTTTTTTTTCTTTTAATAATGGAAACTATACATATTTTAAAAACTACACAAACGTAATTAATGAGAAGATAGGAGATAATTATTTATATATTAATTACATTGACAATTATGTTTATGATTATAAATTATAAATTATATAAATTTATGAGTAAATTAATTCAATGTATGTTATAATTTTCATTTGTTAATACAATTATATTTTAATAAAAAATGACTATATTCTTTTATTTATATTATAGATTAAAACATACTTGAAATTAAGTATACATATTCAAAAATTAAAATTTTAGGGCAAAATTGCACCAAAATCGTTAAATTTTTATCTTAATTCAATTTATAGACACTAGTTTTCATAACTTACAATTTTCGACATAGCATAATTGCACGAAGAATTAAATATTAAAAAATAATTAAAATATAATATAATATAATATAATATAAATAAAATATAATTATTAAATTATTAAAATTTATATAATATAAATTATTAATACAATAAATTTTATGTAAATATAATATTTAAATAATAATACGTAAAAAGAACATGAGCAACGGTACATGGTTTGATCCTAATTCAGTTTTTTGCTGTTACAAAGTTTGACACTAGTCTCATAAGTCTTAACCCTGAGCTGCTAATTCTTTCAAATCTTTGATTATTGTCCATTGAGTGGGAAGAAAAAGAAGCCGAAAGGGTTAGGAGGTGAAGTTTTGGCCCTAAAACTTTGCATTTGGCTCGGATTTTTAAGGTAAAATTAAGGTGTGTATATAAATATGTATGTATATTCATATTCATATGTAATTCACTCTTTAAACGATTAGTTTTTTTAACTTTTGGATGGTAATACTTGTGTAGGATCATATAGGCTGTTGCCTGTTGTATTCTACTACTGTTTTTAAATGAGAAAAATGGCTATGTTAAGTAATGCCTGCCAGGTGTTTGACAAAAATTCAATGGCTTGCAGCAAAATTTTGTGCACTTAGCTTATGATGTCTATGTGGAAAAGTAACGTTCTTGAGTTGAAGTAAGGTCAAAAGTTGAGGACTTTGGTCGAATCTGTTCAAAGTTTTTAACTCCGAGGCAGCAACGCCTGTGGAGCAGAGGCTGGAAGCAATTGACAAAGGGGGCATAGCCCATTTTCTATTTCAATTATCCTCATGGGTTTGGCTTACAACCCTTTTTCTGAAAACTTGCATTCGGCGAAAGTTTATTTGAAGTTTATTGAGCTCAATATCAAGGAAAATAAATTACATGAAAACAAATAGAATGATAAAAATTTTCAACTTAAGGCATCCAAGCTAACTTTTTAACGTGATTTTTGTTTTGTAGGTGAATTTATCTGTTGCGTAGAAAGGGATCCAAGATTTCACTGTACCATTATCTTGGCTGATACTAATACTATCCATTTCCTCAATGAAGTTTGTAAGTCTCTTGCTTTCCCTTTTTCTTTTGCTTAGTAGGGATTGGTTGCTATTTGGAAGGGTTATTATTTAGAAGGATTATTATTTTATAGATCAACGAAATTTAAAAAATATTTCACAAATGGTTTCTATGATTGATAAATGTAATTTTTTAAGTGTTAGTCATAAATAAACAAGGAAGTTGATAATAAGTTAAGAAGACTTCCAATTGATTTTGGCTTTTGTTAAATAAAATTGTAATTAGTTAATAATGAATAAGTCAGTACTATAATTTAACACTATATCTGTAAAACCTTTCTATATAAAATTAAAATCATGCATTTTGTTCTAAAAGAGCACTTTTTTAATTTCTAATTCTTCAAAATTATTTTTTGGTTTTGCATTCGAAGGCACTTTTTGTTTGCTTTTGCAAGCAACAAAGCAAGTAGAAAGTAACAATGAAATGGTACTTAAAGTAAACATTTATAGTTAAATGAATGCATGACAAGTATGTAGGTTTTTTTATTGAGTTTCATTATCGGTGTATGAGAAAATTATCCTTTCTGTATCCAATGTGCATATCTAAATTTCTGTTTGTATATATGTCTATTTGTGCTTTCTATTCTGGTTTAGGGGAATTCATTGAGTTTGTGCTTTTGCAGACATGCCTTAGTAAAGGAGGTGGTTTCCATTTCCCACCATGTCATATCCTCAATGTATCCGGGTTTAGGATCTTACTTGATTGCCCCTTGGACCTTTCATCTCTCGCCATTTTCACTCCTCTTCCAGTTGCTCTTGGGGCCCATCAGTCTTTGGATATGGACTCGGTTGTTAGGAAAAAGCAGAAGATTGAAAAAACTCTCGATGCAGATGATTTAGTACATGCAGAGCCTTGGTATAAAGCTGTAAAAAGTTTGCACCTATGGGACGCTTCCTTTATTGATGTCGTTTTGATATCAAGTCCTATGGGAATGCTTGGCTTGCCATTTCTTACTCGAACTAAGGACTTCTCTGCGAAGGTACTAGAGTTTGGGAAATGTTTGATTTTAAAAACAAGAATATTAAGCGGTGATACTTGTTAGCCCTAGTTGACAGTTGTTTCTATGCTTTGCTTTTTAACCTGGTTAGATATATGTGACTGAAGCAACAATGAGAATTGGACATCTTTTGATGGAGGATCTTGTTTCAATGCACATGGAATTTAGACAATTTTATGGACCTGAGGATTCTTGTTTCCCTCAATGGATGAGGTGGGAAGAGCTTGAAATTCTTCCATCTGAACTGAAGAAAATAGCATTAGGCAAAGATTGTGAGGAGCTGGGAGCTTGGATGCCTTTGTACAGGTAATTATCATTCCTTAGATCATATAATTCTATTTATCTGTAGATTATTTTGATCAAAGGCTTGTAGAAGTATTATGCTAGTCTTCAGGCGTCATTTGTAATTGGTCATGGTAGAATTGAGATTCTTTTCATAACAAATTCAGTTGGCGAATTTGTAACTAAAACTGCTTTCAGAATGCTAACTAAGTGTTTAATTTATTTGTGGCCACTATCAGTTTTGCATCTATTAAATTCACTTCTATCTGGATTTATCCCTTAGAGCTTATTGAAAGTAGAAGTTGATGTATAAGAAATTAATGGAGCATGCTTTTCAGTGCAGTCGATGTGAAGGATTGCATGAGGAAGGTTCAAGCACTAAAATACGCAGAAGAAGCTTGCTACAATGGAACTTTGATTATAAAAGCATTCAGCTCTGGTTTGGAAATAGGGACCTGCAATTGGACAATAAACGGTCCAAAAAGAAATATAGCTTATATTTCAAGCTCTATCTTTGCTTCTACTCAT
This sequence comes from Adansonia rubrostipa, assembly GCA_038381775.1. NCBI lineage: Eukaryota > Viridiplantae > Streptophyta > Magnoliopsida > Malvales > Malvaceae > Adansonia > Adansonia rubrostipa. The sequence goes on along the minus strand of JBBYHM010000024.1, from coordinate 968,995 downwards.
GCGATGGATTTTGATTTCCTCGGTTTTCGAGGGAATGATTTGATAATATTTTCAGATTTTTCATCTCTGGATAATACAGAAAATATGGAGACTTACGTTGATCCAGTTACTTCATCATATGTTAGGTAATTCTGCTTAGGTTAATATGCTTGGATGCCATTTCCTTTTAGCAAATCCTATATATTTTTTAGATTGCTGGTTGTGGTATAACTGAAATTCTATGCATCATGATTGCAGCGATGATGCCAACATTTTGGAAGAGATGGCTACATCCTTGCTTAAGGATGATGAAATTACAGAGGAAATGGAGAAACTAGCTTTTATATGTACCTGTTCCCTTGATTCTGTTAGAGCAGGTGGATCAGTTCTTGTTCCCATTGAACGACTTGGAATTGTTTTGTGCCTTTTGGAGCAAATGTCACTCTTGTTGGAGTCATCATCTCTAAAGGTATTGCATTTTTCTTTTCACTTCTTTTGGATTAGCGTTTGTAGCTACACACGGATATTACATAGAAGACATATGCTTGTGTGAGGCTTACAGTCAAAAAGGAACACAGGAGCTGACAGGAATGATAGTGACTGAGAGAAATTGTTGTTTCTCAGCTGGAGTCATTGTTTGTGAAAAGTGTTGCTTCTTCGTCATAATTAATTCTACTAACTAAAACTGAAGGTATATTATCCAGCTATATGTTTGATATGATACCTCGGAACTGGGCCCTTCACCTTTGGACCTCTTTGGCAATCACTAGGTGAGGCAGGCCATGCCCTTATAGCTAAAGTTTTCTGGTTGAGCAGGTTTTATCCACAATTTTCAGAGCGAACGCTTGTGTAGGGATAGTCATTTTAGAGACTAAATTCTATTTCAAGGCCTTGACCTTCTAGCTTAAGTTTTTCTGGTTGAGCAGTTCTTTAACTGGAGGAAAAATAAAAATGTCTAACATGTATACTTGCAATCGAGTCATGCTTCTTTGCTAACAGTCATATGCTATACATTTGTGATGCAGGTTCCCATATACATTATATCTTCTGTAGCTGAAGAATTATTAGCATTTACCAATATAATACCAGAGTGGCTCTGCAAGCAGCGGCAAGAGAAGGTACATCTTCGAAACTGGATTGGATTGGTGTCTCTCAATATAAATAAAGGACCATTTTTCTTTAATTTACTTTTTGTTGGTTTGACAGCTTTTTTCCGGTGAGCCATTGTTTGCACATGTCAAACTCATAAAAGAGGGGAAAATTCACATCTTTCCTGCAGTTCATTCAGTTGAATTATTGTAAGATATGCCCCTTTGTTTCTGTTGCTATTTCCTACTGATGGTTTACGCTTTCAAATGGAAATGTTAACTGTGGCATGCTCTTTTTTTTTTTTTTTTTTTTTCATATTCCATGGCTTTTGAAAATATTTTGTTTGAGATAATGTTGATTCTTTTACCTTTTACTACCTAATTTTTATTGACCATTTTTCCCTATGTTCAATTAATCGATTTTATTTATTTCTGTTACAACTTTTTAACTAATGTTTAAACAGAATTTGAACTTTCCATGAAAGAAACAGAAAAAAGGATCAGAGTTTGAAATTGAATAAACCAACTTGTTAAAATATATAAAATTAACTGATTTTAAGTTGAGAGACCTAGCAATTCATGTATTAATGTTTTGTTCATATATTTTGTCCTATTATAATCGTGTTTAAGGTATTTTATATTTATATGAATTTGATACATTATAATTTGTATTATGTAGATTTTGACACATGTATTCATGCTGTGTCGTGTTTTAATTACTTTATCTGTGTCATATTCATGTAACTGTGTCTAATATTGCCAACTCTAGATCTAGGTGGTGGACGGTAAATCAGCACTTGGCCTATTTGCATGTTAAAGACATTTAAAGTTCATATAGAGGATAATTTTCAATTTGCTCCATGTTGGGTTAAGGATTAACTCAGCACTAGCTTACTATATTACTTAGCTTAATATGTTTCGTTGGTGATTTGGTGGAACAATTTTACCCAAAGTGCTATTACACCTGCTTAGAAATTATGTTTCTTGTTACCCACCAAAAAAGATTAAACGAAAGTTTCATGTTTTTTGTCTTTACACCCATCAGTTGTGAGAAAATAAGTCTTAATACAGTGAGGGTTTATGTTACACGGACTCAAGAGTAAGTCCGATGTAGGTATGTGTCCAATATGGATATGTTTAATATCTTCTAAGTTTTTCCATGCATTTGGGGGTCCTTGGAGGATCATATCCCCATACTCATGTCCAGAAATGTGTTGGACATTGATACTTCAAGAAAAATGAAGAGTTGGAGCAACAAATGATGAGAGTTACTACTCACCAAGATGCTTGGTTGCAAATGGCAAATGCTTCGTTTCCTCCCCACTTCAGGCTCTGGTCACATCTATTGGATGCCATTATGAAAGAAAGATGTATTAGGGAAGCTAAATGTAACTTATTGATAAAGCATTGAAATGGCATTAATACTTACTAATAAATTTGGTATGGCTAAGGACCTATATGATAATCTATGTTACTTGAACTTTGATGTGAGTGTCGGATACGGGTATCTATCCGACCGGGTATGTTTAACTTTTTTTTTTTTTAAGTTTTTCCGTATACTTGGAGGGTCATATTCCTATGCCAACGTTCAAAAAAGTGTCAGACATGAGTACTTCAAGAAAATGAAGAGCTGGAGCAACACTGATGGTAATCATATATCATATATTCATAATCACTATGAGATACTTACATTTTGTACACAGAACCAATTGGCGGGAACCTTGTGTTGTATTCTGTCCTCACTGGAGCTTGCGGCTCGGTCCAGCTGTTCATTTGCTTCGATATTGGTGCTCAGATCCAAACTCTTTACTTGTCCTTGAGGTGCTTCTTTGCATCTATGCTTTATCAGTGCATCTTTATTATTTGTTTTAAGGCCTGATACTAAATATGATCTTAAATAGAATGCTTTTGAGCAATGGAATAAATTTATTTGAATTTTGCAGAGTGATGTTGATGCTAACATAGCTCTCTTGCCTTTCAAGCCAATGGCTATGAGGGTTCTTCAATGTTCCTTTCTGTCTGGAATACGGTAAGTTCTCTCTCTCCCCCCCCTCTCTCTCTCTCTCTCTCTCTCTCTCTCTCTCTCAAAAGCATGCACGTGCACATATAGCTTGCATAAAGAACTTTGAGCTGAAGGAAAACTGATTAAAACATCTGTCTTGCATGCATCTTTTGGGTAAAAATGATATGTTCAACCGAAGCTTTGACTTGCCATGAGGACAGTACAGTGGGCACTATTCTCTTATTTTAGGCTAATTAGAATTCTTCAATTATATGCAAAAGCAAGACTAGGGATGGCAATAGAGCAAGGTGAAGGCGGATATTGCAAAACCTACCTCTGGCTTGTCCTTGGTATACTCTGCCTGCCCCTGCCTTGCTCTGTAGTGGATGTGATTTCAATACCACCAACACCTCCATAGATGTCGGTTACATCCATAACCATCTCACCCCGTCCATCTCATGTTTCATGGTTACTTCTAATTCTTTCGAATGATAAATTCAACAATAAGCATCAAATGATATATAAAATGCTACAATAATTCTCAGATAATTAGTTTCATCATCTCAAATTGACAAAATTTAAAGGTAAAATGGTAATTTTAATAGGTTGGGTAGAGCAGGCTATTGCCAGAACCGCTCTATCCTTGCCTTTAAAAAAAAAAAAAAAAAACTACCCCACCCCACTCCTCCTCCACTTTTTCCAAAATAAAAAAAAAAAAAAAGAAAAAAAAAAGTCTTAATTCTGAGCTTATCGGTTCAAAACCATCAGACAGTTTAGATTTTGCCATCTCTATGCAAGACTTTAAAACTAATCCTTGAGAAAATGACTGAAGTGTGAAGTTTGATCCTTATATATGTTGCAGAATACAAATTGATCAAGTACTTTTTTTCTTTTTCTTTCTTTGTCAAGTAAATGAAGTTTTTATTCAACACCAATTAGGATTTATCCTTTTAGCAAATTCCTCTAGCTTGCCCTGATGTCTGATGATGTGGAATTTGTGCATTTTTGTTGCTACTACTTCAAATTGTTTGTTTCTTTGTAATAGAAAAAGTTTGTCTCAGAGTTTAACTACTATTGCTTATATGTTTCTCTTTTTCCTTCAGGTTGCAGAAAGTTCAACCCTTACTAAAGATATTGCAACCAAAATTAGTACTGGTGATCTATTCTATTTCGATTGATATTTGTTTTTCCACTTGTTGCGTCAGATTTCTATTAATCTAACAGCAGTTTGTGCTCTCGTTACAACAGTTTCCGAAGGATTTGGGGTGCAAGATCCAAATTTCAGAAGCAAACATGATTTTTCTCTACTCTGAAAATGAAACATTACGTATACCGAGCTCAAAGGAGAGCACAGAAATAGATATAGCAACAGATTTGGCTTCCAAGTTCCACTGGAAAAGGTTGAAGCAGGAAATGATCACAAGGCTGGAGGGTGAGCTTTTCATGGATCATGGCAAACATCGGTTACTTCCTGGGTTCCAGCTGGCTGACTCCAAGCAACAAAGATCATTAATACACTGGGGTTCACCAGATTTGAAAGGGCTTCTGACTGAGCTGTCCAAGATGGGCATTACCGGAACCATAACGAAAGCCATGGGTGATGCTGGATCCGAAAATACTGCTGGCATTATAGACATCCATGAACCGGAGAAAGCCATGATTGATGTTGGAGAGACAGGTACCGTAATCATTGCTGCTGATGAGAATTTAGCCTCTCATATTATCAAAGCTATAGATATTGTTTTGAATGGCATTTGAATGAAATATAAGTATTTCCTCTTACATCATGTATTCATACATTTAGCTATGAAATGCTACATTGGCATATGAGATTCAGTTTGATACTAAATTTCTAATTATAGTTTTAATCATTATGCGTGAGTGGGAATTATAGACGACAATCTTGGATTTTTGAGAATAAGAGAAAGGGTTGCATATGCTGAAATTTGAATTTTAGACTTGTTAGATGTCATATCTTAAAGATAGTTACCTGAACTAATTGGACAAAGCTCTGAATTTAGATTTGCTCTTTTTACCAATAAATATTTTCATTGCATAATATATTTAAAAAATATATATATATCAATGCAAACAATCCATGGTCACCAATGAATCAGATATTTCCACCAAGAAGTTACTGTAGTCTCCAAATGTGTCTCCTATGACTGCATTGTCGAGGTTGGGCTTGTAAATGTTGAAATATTATCCTATGATTTCTTTCACATCTATTTAAAAGGTCTGAAAGACACTTCTGTTAAACCTGTTCATGGACTGTAGAGCTTGTCAAGCTTGACTTGTGTTACGTTGAATTTAAATAAGAGTCTTGATAATTTGAGTCGACTCAATTCAACTTGAATTATTATTTAAATAATCAAAATATTTTTTTTTAGATTTAACACCAAAAATTAATATAAAAATAATTGTGAATAATGACACAGATTTTTAAGTCTCCCAACTGAAACCTGTGACAAGAAATAAAAAATGTTTAGACCACGATATGAGCCATATGGACACCTTTAATCAGTTAAAATTGGGGTTTAAAGCTGCTATAGCATGAACCCACAATTTTTTAAGATCTAAACTTCTTAGGAACAAAGTGGTCGGAAAAATGTCCTCATCTATTCAATACGGGATTACTGGAAACTTAACTCATTTGTTTCTTTGGCCATAATAATTGATATGCATTCTATTTACGCTAAGATGACAAGGAATTGAGGACATTAATATATATATATATATATATATATATATATATATATATATAGATCCCTACAAGTTTGATTTTCTTTTTTT
>JBBYHM010000024.1:871310-952516 GCA_038381775.1 Adansonia rubrostipa | reverse complement strand
ATATATATATATATATATAAGTAATTTCCGTAAGCTTATTAAAACCTGACAAGCTGCTTCACTAATCTCCTAACTTCATTTGATGAATGCTTCCTCAATTTGTTCACATGTCTCCCAATATCAGTCTCCTGAAGATAGAATCATAACATTAGCAATGTTCATGAATCAAAGCTAAACTGAGAATTAAACCAAAAAATAAAAACTTATTACCTTGAGAGCTTGAAATGTTATATCCATATCTGCCAAGCTTTGAAGTAAATCAATCAAAGATTCTTCAGACTGTTAAAAAAAAACAAATTCAAATTAAAAATACAAAATATATAAAGCAACAACATAATCTCAAAAAATATTGAAAGACCTGATCAGGTACTTCAAGAAGCTCCTTAATCTCAAGAACCCTTTTTTGTTCATCATCAAACAAGCCTCCATAAGGGTCCAAATCAGCATCTTCATTATCTGAATGAGGTGTAAAAGGTGACCCTTTACCTTCTTCTTCTTCTCCTCCTTCACTTTCACGGAGATTGCCTTCTTTATTAATTTGAAATCCATTTGATCTCTCACCAAAATCGCAGCTTTTACATTTAGTAACCATGGAAGTAGCATAAAGCCTCTCCACAATTCCATCTCTCCTTTGCTTCAATTCTGGGCCATGATCCAAAGAAGCTACCAGGATTGCAGTATCAATGAAAGTCCAAACATCAACACCAGCTGTTTCAAGTACTGATCGGAAATCATCCAAATCCATTCCAATTCCAATTTTAAAAAAAAAAAAATTGATGATTTTTATTGCAAATCTTTAAGGCCTCTTTTTTCAGGTGTCAAATCAAGATTTGTACTTCATACATAATCAGATCTGATTGAAAACAACAGGACCCAAAGTTTGAATTTTGCAAAATTTTCATTGAAAAAAAAAAACAATTCTTTGAACTCAAAGCTGAAATGGGTTTGGATTTGTTTTTGTTGGTTTTTGGAGAAAGTTGATGGTTTTGAGTTTGCTGACGGAATTGAATTTTTGGGTGGAATATACCAAAATAAAGTTTAATTCTTTTCTTTATTCTTATATTATATATAATTATATTTTTTTATTGTACCAAAAAATAATATATTTTTAAGATGACCGTTTGATTTTGATCATGCATCAGCAAAGTATTGTTGGTCTCTTTTTTAAAAATAAAATAAAATGGAATTATTTGGATATACCGACCAAGAGTTGAGTCATCCTTCTATTTGATTAATTCCATTCGTATTAAATTAAATTTTAGTTGAGATTTTTTATAATTTAAGTTAATTTTATTTGAAATAAATTTATTTAAAGATGGAAAATATAAAGCTTGAATAAGATTTTTATAAATTTTAAATAATTTAAAATATTTTATTTAAATTTAATTATAAAATATATAAATATTAATATAAAATAATATTTTAATAATATAAAGATATCTGAAACAAGCTTTCAAGTCAAACTTAGGTTATCCTAACTTGGATACGAATAAAAAATTTTAAAATTTTTGAGTTGTGATTTAATTAAATTTACAAATAAATCTAATCAAATTATTATTTATTAATAAAAAATTTATTTTAATTTAATTATAAATTATATAAATATTAATAAAAAAATTTTATTAATATTTTCTTTAAAATGAAATAACGTTATAAAAAGTAAAAAAAAAATAATGGCAATTCTTCGACCAGAATAGTTGTAAGCACAATCTCTATCATTATTATTATAAAAATTTTAACTGTATTTATTGTCATCAATGCAGTCCACCAATTCCATTAAAAAATATATAAAATAATTAAATAAAATAATATCATATCATACGAAAGATATCAATTTTTAAGCAAAAATTACTTAAACTTTTTAAACAAATACCTACTTCTCAATAAGTTTTTAAATAAATATCCACTTCTTAAAAAAAATTCTTAAAAAACTTGTTTTAAAATATTTTTTTATATAATTATTTTTCTTTTACCATGATACGAAGGAATTATATGAAAATTTTGATTTCTTACGGAAAAATCAGTCATTGAGTAAGTTAATGCAACCATGGAATTGATTAGCTTTATGACGTGACCTTTATATATTAATCTAAATTTTTTATTGGTATTTAAAGAAGTTATTAATTTAGTATTTAAATTTTTATTTTATTAAATATATTGATGTTTTAAATTAATGTCGTAAATTAAAAATTGACGTGGTAATTGATAGTTAATGAAAGCGTGATACATAATAAAAATATTATATTATTAGTATAACATTATCAAAAAAATTTTAAAATTTAAAAAATTAAAAAATTAAATATTTTATGCTAACATAATATTTTATCACGTATCAAGCTTCTATTGATTGTTGACTGACATGTTAGCATTTAACTAATGATGTTAATCCAAAAAATTAACATGTTTGATAAAATAAAAATTTAAATAGCAAGTTAATAATTTTTTCTTAAATACTAAACTGAAAATTATATTAAAATATAATTTCAAATAAATATTTACCCAAATATAAATGATGAGTAACTCATTATAAATGTTGTCAACTTGTTTTATTCATTATAAATTTTGGATTATTCTGCCTATATTCTATACAAAAGAACTTTAAACTGGTAAAAATAAATGTTTTTACTGATTATATTTCAAAACTTTCATTTATTGTTTTAAATAATCTTTAATTTTTATGACCATTACAAGAAGAATTTATTTTTAATTATTTACTGTTCCATTGTTTATTTATTTTTATTTCACTATTTCTTTTTATTAACTTATTCATCTTAACTAATTGATTCATTCATTCATTTGTTTTGTTTCATTTATTTTTGAATTATTCAACAGATTAAGTATATCTATTTATTTATTTCATTTTAGGTTAATTAAAATACGAGAAAATATTTTTAAAAAATAATAATAACGAACAAAAGGGGGAAATCTAGGATTAAGAATAGAAATAAATTCATGCAATATTTTTCTTTTTAAATTGAAAATCAAATTTTATTTTTAAGTTAAATAATAATATAAAAACAAAAGATTAGAAATTAAAACTTAGATTTTTGAACTAATAAATTTCCTTTTTCTCATAAAAATGCCAAAATAAATTTAAGGACGGAAATTATTCAAGAAACACATTGCTCAGCTTGAGATGTAGGATAATAATAGACCAATTAGATGTTATAGTGTTCTAAGAGTATTAATCCTTTCTTGTATGAAATTGAACTCTCGAACGTAGTTCTAAAACGTAAATCAAAATCAATTCTTTTTTAAATACTTTGGTCGAATTTAAGATAACTTTAAAATGTATATATTCATATAAGTGACTATATATGCATATAGTCAAGTTTAGGATTACTTGAGTTTACATTACCTTAATCTAATTTTTTAAATTTTATATAAAAATATGTTTGGGTTGTAGGTCTAGTTTGAATCATTTTTCTATATAAAAATTAAAATTTCATTATCACATGACACTTCAGTATTTTTTATATTCAAATATATATTTTTTTAAATTTGTGTTTGATACATTAGCGACAGTGATTAAAAAATTATAGACTAGATCAATTGGTTGAACAAGAAATTAACAGGTTATCTGATTTGATATAATATATTTGCCAGAGAAAAAGTTGAATTAGCATAAAATCGATTTAACTGATAAAAATCAAAACCAATGAAAAAAATTAGTTTTGTATTTCTCTCTTTTTTTTCCCCAAAATTTGTTTACAATTGATAAAAATTGAACATTTAACCTTTAAGCTAAATATATTTTTTTATTAATTACAAACTATATATTTAATATATATTTAATATTAAAATATTTTTAAATATTAAAAGAAAAATCTAACTGACTAGTTTAATCGATTGAACAAAAGATCAAAGGTTGAATCGATCAGACATTTGGTCCCTTTTTTTTTTTAATATTGAGTAATGGCATAGTTGTAAAAACTGAACCAAACTGGTTGAACCGAAAATTAAGGTTCAACTGGTCTGCAGCTATTAAAAAATTAGATTTTAATTGAACTGATCTAAAATTAATTCAATCTATAAAAAAAAAGAAATCAAAAAATAAAAAAATATTTTTATATTTTTAATTATTTTTTCAAAATATATTTTTTATATTTGATGAGATTTGAAAATATAATCACTTATAATTATACTAAACATTATAGTGCGCATATTTTCATTAATTAATTGATATATTTAATATTTATTTTTTTAAATATTTAAAATTACATTTAAATAAATCTAACTATTTAAATTAATCGATTAAATCAATCAAAAATCAAATTCACTTTTGATTATTTTTTAACATCGCTTGTCGGTAGAAATCAATAATAAAAAAATTTTAAGTCAAAATTTCAACTCAAGTGATACTTGAAAGATGCAAAAGTGAAAATAATGTACTTATATAGGAAGAAAAAATGAATCAAAAACTAGATTTGTAGCAAACACCTGCGTCTGAGATCCATTTGTCACCGTGGATGAATTCCTTGACTGTAAACTTTTTAGCTTCTTTGTCATTAATATTTCTCAAACCTTTCCATTTAACTCTATCCTTGGTTGAAGAACCAGGCCCAATGTTCTTATATTCGGAGTAAAATATGGTGTTCGGCGCAGTATTGCCCGTCCATGGCAGCCAACCTGATGGATGTATCAGATTCCCCATGTTCGAATGCATGAAAACGGTGGCCGAGTAGTTCTTCCATGGCCGTCCGAGGAAAGTATGCAACGAAGGACTCAATTTCCCGTAAAGCAAAATGGTGCAATTCTGGATCGAAATCCCAGTATTCTGGTTCGGGTCGAGCTTACCTTGAGCGGTGATGGTGTTTTGTTGATTCGCCATGGGTTGCCTGGGGAGTATGTTGCAGTTTTGGAAGACGACGGCGGAGTTCCCGAATATGAAATCGATCGTTCCGATGATGTCGCATTCGCGGTAGAATTGGCGGTTCGAATGTGCGTAGAGGGTGTCCTGGAAGGCGGAGAACCGACATCGGTGGAAGATCGATTGGTCGGCCGTCGACAGTAAGGCGACCGCCTGATGCTTTTCCGGTCCGGCGTTATTGACAAATGCCATATCTCGAGCAACAAACCCTTTTCCAAATACAGCCGCAGGAAAATCAGGATTACATTGTCAAACATTCGTTACATCCGCTTATCCAAAACCAATTAGTTTAATCTTAATAAATTTAAATATTTATATTTTATTTACATATGTTATTTTTATTTAATCTAAGATAATTAATTGATTATAGTGTTTGATTTAATTTTTATTGAATTTAATTCAACTTCGATTCGAATATTTATCAAAAAGATTTGGTTTTGTTATATCCCGCATACGGCAACCGCCAAAACAGCCAAAACGGTACAATTCTAAAATGCCGACCACCAAGTCGCACCTGACAATCACAGTTCTATAATGTCGACCGCCAAGTCATACCTGACAATGATTTGACCTACCGATAACAACATTAAATGCTGATTGATATCCTGACCGGCGGCTGACTGGCTGAACCAACCACTAGGCACCATAGCCCGACACCTAGCTCGGCGATGGTCAAATCACCACCAAACCACCTGACATAGTGTCCCCAGGCAAATTCTATAAGAAGGTAAGCTCGCTCACTGGTAAGCATTCCAACTCCAAGAAAATTACAAGAATACATTATATAAAACACTCATCTAACTTAACCATCGGAGAGGGCTCCCGGAGTATAAACTCCGGCGTCCTTCTGACTCTTTTTGTGTCACAGGATACTGCTCGCCTCCGGACTCCCAGCAGGAAGACCTCAATAATTGGCACCGTCTATAGGAACACGATCATAAAAGACCATGGCCGACCGAAATGCCGATGTCCCATAAAACACTTCATCACCCACTGAGGCAATAAGCCGCACCGAAATCCCAGCAGTCCTAGTAATGCCCAGCTCGTCAAACACCCAAACACCCCATGTACCCATCTCATTACCTTCATGGTTGTCTCACTCGCCATTAACGTACTACCAAAATTTATTGGGGTTAATCCCACCATTGGCCACCTCTACCCCACACCTAGGACAGGCCGCTGGCCCCAACACTACAGCCCCAGCAACCATTGTCACCACAAATACCCTACACGTACCATTTGACGTCTCATTACCCCCTTTTACTCAATACAGCACACCTACACCACCCAGCCAGCCAGATTATCATGCACATTACCAAGCCCAATTCCAAGCCATCGCCAGTCAACTAGCCGCCATCCAATAATCCCAGATCCAGCTGGCACAACTTGTTAACTCCCAGACCACCCACCAAAACATACAACCCATTGACCGCCCAAACCAACAGACCGCGAACCATCCAAACTCTGATGCGCAGGAGCGACATGCCACAATCGACCGACCAACCCACCTTATTACCATAGAAAGCTCCTGCTCTACCCCAAACCAAAGGCAAATGACGCAAGGAGCCTCCCATCATACCAGTGGCCATCACCCATCAAGATCGACTTTCGACCTCGCCCAGCAGGTAGCGGCCTTAAAGCAAGAAATCAAGGATCTTCGAGAGCCACGTAGAGACAACTGGGAATGGTTATCAGAAGAACATAACCCGCTCTCACCCTGTATCCACCAGGTGCAGGTTTCTCAAAAAGTCAAACTCTCTCCAGACACTTACGATGGCAAAACCAATCCAGCTGACCATCTGAATCATTTTCGCGCTTTCCACAACCTGCGTGATGTGCCAAATGCCATACAGTGTCATATTTTCCCCACGACATTACGAGGGCCAGCATGAACCTGGTGGTACTCCCTGAATCCAGGATCCATTACCAATTTCAACCAACTGGGGAGACATTTTCTTGCCCACTTCAGTAGCTGTAGAACAGCCGCAAGAACATCCGCCAACTTAATGGCGATCAAGCAAAATAATGATGAAACAATCCGCTATTACCTCAAACATTTCAACGCGACCACCCTGGAAGTTCGAGATCTAAATGATGAGTGGGTTATCCAGGCCTTCACAACTGGCATCTAGCATAAGTACTTAAAATATGCCTTGACGAATGCCCAGCCTATGAAGCTGTATCAGCTTTACGAGAAGGCACAGAAATACGCGGAAGCTGAGGAAATCAAGATCGCCAGTCGATGAGCGGATACCTGGGATCATGAGCAGAGGATAGGTCACAGGCCAAGGTCTAACCGGTTTGCCGATCGCCCGCACAACCGACCCCAGAAAAAAATGCTAGCCACCACTCCGCAACGAAGCCCCACCAGGAAATGGGCATGGCCTGCCCCGCATGTCAAATATGAATCCTATACGCCGCTGACAGCCCCTAGATCCCAAATCCTGAACGCCATAATGAGGGAAGGGCTTTTGGAGCGCCCGCCTCTGATAAGAAGCGACCGAAGCACGTGCGACCCCACAAAGCGATGTAACTTTCACAATGATATCGGACATACCACTGAAGACTGCTTTAGCCTAAAGAATGCCATCGAATCGCTAGTAAGGAAGGGAACGATTAAGCAGTTTGTGAAGAAGGAATTGCATGCCAAGGATCGCACTCGATCCCCGCACGAGCGCAGGGAGACTGCGTCAAACGACCTATTGCCGGCATCATCAATATGATCGTCAGCCCGGCAAAAATTTGGGCGGACAGCAAATCAAAATGAAAGTCCCACCTCCGCTCGGTGATGACGATCGACATAGCATCCAAGCGTGCTAAGCAAACAAACTGGGTGATCTTTTTTGACGATGACGATTCTCAACTCTTGTCAGATCGCGGAAACGATCCTATCGTGGTCTTCGCCACCATAGGCAACTATCAAGTCCACCGGATCCTCATTGATGATGGAAGTGCTATGAAAATCCTCTACTAGGATGCATTCCGTCGAATGGGCTTTACGGCGGCTGACCTTCCCCCTTCATCCCTAATATACAGATTCGCCAGCCAACTAATACCTGTCAAAGGGACGATCACGCTTCCAACAACCATGGGCGATGGGGAACATACCGTAAACGCTTTGGTCGACTTTCTTATCGTCGACCAGCCCTCCGCTTACAATGCCATTATCGGTCGACCATTGATGAAATGGCTAAAAATGGTCACCGCCGTCTATTGCCTGACAGTCAAATTCCCCACACCCACGGGGATTGGATATATGCATTCGGACTAACGGACCGCACGATAATGTCATCTGTTGTCGATCGAGATAGCCACACGCCACCCCACGGAAGCCCTAAAAAGTAAGGCTGGACCATCTGTTCATACTATTACGACGACACAACCAGATGTAATCGACCTGGAATCGCTAGACGCCAGAGACGATTTTCATGATCAAAAACCCCAATCGGCTGAGGATACCAAAAAAATTCCTCTCTATAACTTGGATCAGGAGTTGACCACCTGCATTGGTTCTACCCTTGATGCTCAAGACAAGAATCTCCTCACTAAATTCCTTTGCCGAAACGCAGACATGTTTGCCTGGTCTGCAGTCGACATGCCTGGCATCGATCCAGCCGTTATCATGCACTCCCTCCATGTTAACCCGTGCGCCTTGCCAGTCAAACAAAAGAAATGCAAATTTACCCTGGAACGACTCCATGCGATCCGTGAAGAGGTCAACAAATTATTACACGCCAACTATATCAGGGAAGTCAAAAATCCAAACTGGCTCGCTAACGTCATAATGGTCAAAAAGCCCTCGGGAAAGTGGCGAATGTGCGTGGACTTCACTGACCTAAATAAGGCCTGCCCCAAAGACAGCTACCCTCTTCCCAGCATTGATCGCCTAGTGGACGCATTCGCTACCACAAACTTCTGAGTTTTATGGATGCTTTCTCAAGGTACAACCAAATCAAGATGGACCCCTGCGATCAAGAAAAAATGGCATTCATCACGGAAGATGGTACTTTTCGCTACCAAGTTATGCCATTTGGCTTAAAGAATGCGGGCGCCATATACCAACGCTTGGTCAATAAGCTCTTCAAAGGACATCGGGTGTTCGATGGAAATCTACGTAGACGATATGCTCATCAAAAACCCCTCTCTACACCAGCACCTCAGTGATCTCTCGGGCACATTCGACATACTCCGTAAGTGTCAAATGAAACTTAACCCCTTAAAATGTGTGTTTGGTGTGTCTGTAGGGAAATTTTTGGGCTTCATGATCTCCTCCAGAGGCATTGAAGCTAATCTAGAAAAAATCAGTGCCATCCTGCAAATGTGCCCACCCAGATCAACCAAAGAAGTACAACGATTAACGGGGCGAATAGCTGCCCTCAACCGTTTCATCTCTAAATCCGTCGAAAAATATTTACCATTTTTTCGGTTACTGTGGAAGGCAACTCGATACCTTTGGACTGACGAGTGCCAACAGTCATTCGACCAACTCAAAGACTATCTGAGCTCTCCCTCCTACTCGCAAGTCCAAAGGCTGGCGAACCCCTGTTTGTCTATCTTACCACCTCAGACGAAACTGTCGCTGCTATTTTAGTCCGAGAAAAATGGGGACATCAGTTTCCTGTCTACTATGTTAGCAGAGCATTGCAACCTGGCGAACTCCGTTATAGCAAACCAGAAAAAATGGCCTTCGCACTCGTCATCACAGCACGCATGTTGAGGCAATACTTCTAAGCACACCCAATCACTATCCTCACTGACGAACCTCTTAAAGACATCTTCACCAAAGTCGACTCTGTTGGACGACTTATCCGTTGGAGCATCGAGCTTAGCGAATTCGGGCTCACCTACTGTCCTCGCAAAACGCTCAAAGCACAGGCACTAGCTGACTTCATCGCCGAATGCACCTTTCTCCAGTCTCTAGACCACATCCTAGAACCAGTATCGCCAGGCGATCGTGGCACCACCTCCACTGACCCGCCACCAAATGCCAAAAATGGCGAATGGCAAATTTTTATTGATGGCTCTTCTGGCACAATAAAAGGTGGTGCCGACTTACTGCTACTCGACCCCGAAGGACATGAATGGCACTACGGCCTCTCCTTGCAGTTCACCACCTCTAACAACGCGGTTGAGTATGAATCTTTAATCGCCGGCCTAGGATTAGCCAAATGTTTGGGTGCTAATCATATAGTCGCCCACATAGACTCTCAACTCATCGCCAGCCAGGTGAATGGCCTATATGAAGTAAAGGATGAGTTACTCGCCAAATACCACACGATTGTCATGGCTCTTTCTCGGCAGTTTGCCCATGTTACCATTAGACAGATACCCAGAGGGGACAACTCCAGGGCCGATGTTCTGTCCAAACTAGCGAGCACACTCGACATCTCCACCAGGGGCAAAATCCTCCTCGAAAGCCTCTCGGAACCCAGCTACAACCGATCCGTCCATCACATTGCGGCTGATGTTGAAGAAAACTGGATGACACTAATCATTTCCTTTCTCAAAGATAACCAAACTCCCAACGACCCAGTCCAGAAAAGACGATTGGAACAAAGAGCGTCCAGGTACATTCTACTCGACAACTCTTTATACAAAACGTCCTTCATACTCCTATTGCTAAGATGCCTTAACCCCTCCGAAGCAACTTACGTTTTGAAAGAGATACACGAAGGCGTCTGCGGGAACCATATGGATGGATGATCGCTAGCCCTCAAAGCCTTACGGCAGGGTTTCTTCTGGCCCACCATGAAAAAAGATGCTGCTGCCCTTGTCAGAAAATGTGACAAATGCCAACGCTTCGCCCCCATTCCCAGACAACCAGCCGAAGCACTTAAACAGATCTTCAGTCCTTGGCTGTTCTGTGTCTGGGGCATTGATATCTTGGGGCCATTCCTTTTGGCTATAGCTCAAAAAAAATTCCTGCTAGTCGCCTTCGATTACTTCACCAGATGGGTCGAAGCAGAACCAGTCGCCACTATTACGGCCTGCAATATGGAGAGCTTCATTTGGCGTTATATACTTTGTCAGTTTGACATCCCCCATGTCATTATAGCAGATAATGGCAAGCAATTAACAGCCGACAAACTCCATGATTTTCGTTCACGCTTCAACATCAATCTCGTCCACACCTCTGTCGCCCACCCACAATCCAATGGCCAAGTCGAGTCCATGAATAAAAATATTCTCCAACCTCTAAAGAAAAAGCTGGACTATGCAAAAGGCTCCTGGGCCGATGAAACACCTGGCATCCTTTGGGCCATTAGAAAGACTGCAACTCAGGCGACTGAAGCTACTCTTTTTAGCCTCGTTTATGGAACAGAGGCTGTCATACCCGCCGAAATGGGGGTCCATAGTTTTCGCACCACATACCTGGATCCAGAGCTTAATTTCGACCATCTCAAGGCCAACCTTGATCTACTCGAGAAAGCTAGAGAAAATGCCGTAATCCGCATGGCTATCCGTGCACATCAAGTTAGCCGGTATTATAATCGACAAGTCTGCAACCACCAATTCCAGGTGGGCAACCTTGTTCTCCGAAACTGCGAAGCCAGTCGACCAGCAGCCGAACGAAAAAAACTTTCCTCGCATTGGGAAGGACCATATCAAATTAGCCAAGTCCTAGGTTTTGGCGCTTACAGACTAGCCACATTAGACGGACGCCCCATTCCTAGCACATGGAACGCTGCCCATTTGAAGAAGTATTATTTGTAAATATATCCGCCACCGACATTTTTTGGCCGCCATTATATACCTTTATCTTACAAAGACATTTCCCCAATCCATCAACTCCTACTTACACCAAAGCAACTGCCCAACACAACGCGATACATATTGCTACAATGCAATTACTGTTGGGCGTTATCTTTTATTACTAACACAAGCAACCGCCCAATCTCCATGCTTGCTACAACGCAATCCCCAAGACACTATACTCAAATGCCTTCACCACGAAGCATTATACTTACTGCAAAACCTTCGCCACGACACGACTTGGATAAATCACTACGACATAAATTTTGTTGGGAATTATCTTTTATTATTCAACAAAACTCGCCAAGGCAAAGCCATTGATCGCCATCACCGCATTTCCTTTCTTAACAAATGCCACCATGACACGAATAACTCAAGGCACCAACATAATTTTCACACACACACACCTCAAAAATACAAAGCCACAACAAAATACACACATCATACACACAACAACAATTTTTATTCACATTCAGAATTATGTACAACTTTCACAATTACAACATTACTTATCCCTAGTTGACGAGATAGTCTGAGCACCAGCCTCATCACCAGACTCTCCCTGCTCAGATTCCTCAGCCACCGGGGTAATCAAGGTTGCATCCTTTACTCGCCCCGCATGTACTTCTTGCTGACTCGGGAGTAGAACATTGAAGTTCGAGGGAGGCGAATACAGGCATCCTAAGTCGATTGCCTGTAAGTCTAAAGGCCCGCGCAGCAGTTGGACTCCATACAAAGCACTTCGTCGATATGAATCCACAACTCCTGCTGTCGCTTCAACTCCCCCTCATGGCGAGCCTACAGATCTCCCAGCTGGCCCTCCAACTCCGCCACTCTAGATTTCGCGGATGCCAACTCAGTATCCTGCTCCTCGAGCTTCCTCGCCGATTCCGCTGCAGTCGCTTTTACCTTTTCACTCCTTAGGAGCAGGTCGGCTATCTCTGTCATGTGCCTCTCTTCAACCTCCTTCAGAGACGCCTCCAGCTTGGCATTCACCTCTTTTTGCTTTCCGACCTGAGCGTCCAGTTCGGCAATCTTAGATGCGCGCTGGTTAAACCTTTCCTACCAATTTGCCATTTGGCAGGTGTACGCCGTCTGGCAATGCAGTGCCTCCACCAGCCCTACCATCGCGGCGTTCAGATTTTGGGCCCGACTCCTTCTTAACAAACCCTCTTGGTCGCTGGTTGCCACTCCCTTCATCGACCACCTTAGCGCGGACTCAAAGTCTGGCACCCTATTGTTCCGTAGAATGCCAGGACCACTCGCACTGGGCCCTTCATGGCTCACTCGCGGCCTCAGAGACATTGTACTTGGTTAGGAAATCGACCCAGGCCTTGGCCCGCCACTCGACCCAACCGTCTGTGCCTCCGGTTGTGACGCAGGTATTACTGTCGCCACTAAACTCGTAATCAGCGTTTGCCTCTGGGTGACCAGCTATCGCTATATTTACAGCAACACCCGCTTCCTCCTCTTCTCATTTGCCTACCTTCTTTTTCCCCCGTCTTTGGCTCGCAGCCGCCCTCTCTGCAGCAGCCTGCCTAGCTGCCCTCTCCGCCAATGCTACTTGCACCGCATCCTTTCCTGCATAACAGATAACACGTCAGGTCAGTATCATCGTTCATCTTTTCATACTTACGAGTACTTAGAACAAATACCCTCTTCCATTCCCTGACTCGATTGGTGGTCACCCCTATTTACACTACCCGTCCTCCCTATCATCACCCGCCACCTCTGAAGCACCCCCCTCCTTCCACATCTTCAATCCCTTATTCCGGTACATGCTCTCTTACACAAGATAACAGAACATATCAGCACTTTAGCTCAAACACACGCCACACTAACACTTATATGAACTCATCCATCTCATACCTCTTTGACATCGCAACAAGTGCCGCCGCCTTTGTCGACCAACAGAACGTACATACCTTCTGGCACGTCCTCTAAATCTCGGCCCAGGCACTCTCTTTGGATGTTCTGAAATGTCAGGTACATTCTGCTACTTACACATCCTCTTTTAAAGAAGAGCACCTGCTGCTCCTCCGCAGGCTCTAAGCCCATCCCTTCGTTACTCGCCCTGGTCCTCCTTCCCTAACGCACCGGGAACCCTCATTCTGTGCCCGCCCTCTTCGTTACAATGAAGAATTGGTCCCGATGCATATATGCATTCGACGGCAAGTCTACCACCATCCTGCCTCTTTCCCTCGATTGCAGATAATAGAAATAGGGCTCCCCCTGTTTCAGGAAAAACAGCTCCCTTACCACCCCTACCGATGGTCGCCATCCTTTCTCCTTGCACACCAAAAAATACGTCAATAGGATTGCCCAACTATTCGGCTTTAACTAGTCGGGCGACAGGTTAAACGCCTCGAGCACCTCACCAAAAAAAGGCTCAAGCGGCAGGTGGAAGCCAGCCTTGAATATGTGTAGGTAGAACGCCGCGCTATCCCCTTCGGCGAATGTCGCTCGCCTATCTGGACCCGCCTCAGCAATCTGGTACATCTCCAAATCGACCCCTCTGTCATACATCCACCGCCATACCACCTCCATATTCACGTCCCCTACATGCCTCTCTGTCGCTGACGTGTCCACCTCAGCGCTCGCCTTCACTTCGGCGTTCGCCCCCTCATCCTCTTCCCCGGCGACTGCGCCTTGCATCTCTTCCTCGCCAACCGCCCCCTCGACCTCTTCACAACTTGCCCGTCCTTCCCTTTGGTCTACTCTCTACTCGGTGACCACTCCTCTCATATTCTCCCCCTCTTCCTCCGATACTACACGCCTGGACATTTCTCCCTAGCTCAACTGCCCCCTATCGCCCTTACTTCGTTTCCCACTTCTTCCAATCTCCCTTTTCTCGCCACAGACTTCACTAACATTCTACCCCCTAACCATGAGCTATAAACCCCTACCCAAACCTACCAGTAAAGAAAACCACGAACTTACTAGACAACGATCCTCCTTTCTTGCAGCCTTCCTCTTCGCGCCTCCTCCAACACGTCCACTGCCCCTCATGGTAACCCGTTACCACCGCTTCACACACAATGACTCACCCTCTCAAACAATCCCGCTTTCCCCTTCTTCCTTGCACAAATTCCTCAAACTTTTACTCTGCTTTCTTTCCATAACTGTGGAGCACCCCCTCAGCCCATCCCCCATTATATAGCCATGCACTCTCGCCCTTTCCACTCCCCCCTCGCCACGTGTCACAATCCTATTCACTACAATAACTGTCCCGCGCTGACACGTGTTCCCCCCGCCCCTTCGAATCCCCCAAAATGTGCCCCTACAAATCCCCTGTCAGGACACGTGTCCTCCTCTCATTCCCTCTCTCTTTCCCACGTCCTTTCGTTACCTGCCATTACTGCTGTCATTACTACCAATTGTACCCTCTCATCTCCCGCGCGTTCGACTCCACACACCCCGCGCCAACTCCCCATCTCACACGTCCAAAACGTCAGGTCACTTTATGACTGCCTTTTTGGACATTGGGGGGGACTATTGTTATATCCCACATATGGTGACCGCAAAAACGGCCAAAACGGCACAATTCTAGAATGTTGACCACCAAGTCGCACCTGACAATCACAATTCTATAATGTCGACCGCCAAGTCATACCTTACAATGATTTGACCTACCGACAACAACATTAAATGCTGATTGACATCCTGACCGGCGGTCGACTTGCTGAACCAACCACTAGGCACCATAGCCCGACACCTAGCTCGGCGATGGTCAAATCACCACCAAACCACCTGACATAGTGTTCCCAGGCAAATTCTATAAGAAGGCAAGCCCGCTCACTGGTAAGCATTACAACTCCAAGAAAATTACAAGAATACATTGTATAAAACACTCTTCTGACCTGACCATCGGAGAGGGCTCCTGGAGTATAAACTTCGGCGTCCTTCTGACTCTTTTTGTGTCACAGGATACTGCTCGACTCCGGACTCCCAGCAGGAAGACCTCAACAGGTTTAATTTTTTTGTTATAAGCTAAAAATTATAATTATTTAAACTAAATTCTATTTTTATATAATTAATTTTTAATTTTTATAAAATACAAATACATATTATTTTGAAATTATTAAAAAAACTTTAAAATACTGTAAAAAATCTATATTTTTTAGATTTTAAAAAATTTATTGAACTTACAAAAATTAATTCAAGTCAATTTAATTTTATACAATATTTAATTTGATTTCGTTCCAATTTTTGACAAATCGTAATGCTAATATTTAATTACAAATTTGTTAAAAAACGATTCCATCTATTACTGCTACGACTACTAATAACTACATTGATTCATTGAATCAGTGGATGAAAAACTTACCAAATGTCGCAGTTGAAAATGTGGGAGTCCCATCAACATAATTGAGTCTTCCCTTGACAATCTTTGAATCCATCCCATCACCGATCATAGTGACATTCCATTTCGTCTTCTCAACCCTAACATTTTCTTCATAAACTCCGTTCTTCACATAAATCACTGTCTTCTTCTTGCTTTTCTCAGGGACTGCATTAATGGCGGCGCTGATAGTTTTAAAGTTACCAGACCCATCTTTTGCTACAATTATATCGGCTTTCTTCTTCAACTGATCCGAACTTTGAAGCAATATCCTTTCATGTAATAACCATCCTGGATTATTTTCATGGTGATTTGGTGGATTAAAGTTCATTAATCGCCTTAGATTAAACGCTGTTGCGAGCTTTGACAGCCATGTGATAATGGCGAGGCTGTTGCTGGTTAGTTCCGATGATTGCTTTAGATTGTTATGAACACTGGTTTTGATGTCGTCGCCATTGATGAGTTCTTCGAATCCATCGATGCAGGTTTGCTGGTAAGTTCCTGCTGCACTTAACCATGTCCTGAGATCATCGGCAGCCGCCATAACCGAAACTTCACTTGAAGATGACGAAGATAACGAGATTTTAAGATGATCGATTGCTAGACTAAGAAGTTCACGACAATTCTCCATGGCTGCAATCGACATCTCACCTTGAAAAACTCCATTGTTGGAGAACTACTGGGATGCTTTCAATAGCTCTGAAACTGCAACTTCTATGGAAAGTTTGAAGATTTCTTCGGGTTTGAACTTGCTTGATGAGTTTGCCAAAGGAGAAAGACTTTGATAACATGTATTTTTATACAATGTTACATCGCAAACTGCTTTGATAGACGAAGAGATGGCAGCTGGCTGACCTCGACCATGGCCGCCATTGTTGGACTTGGAATCACCTCGAGAATTAACTCCACTTCCAAGCACGGCGGCAACTACAATCGCAGCAAGAACTATCAAAGACAGGCTAATAATGGCGATCCTTTTCCTGGTTTTTTGACGAGCCCGAAGCCATGCTTGATCTGTAACTTCATTTACTTTGCCATAAGGTCTTAAGATTGACATGATTGAAATCTTTCAATTGTTTTTCTTTTGGATTGTGATTTAGAACATGGACATATATATATATATATATATATATATAAGAACTGTTTTAGGGAAATGTGAAAGCTTTTAAGTTTGGCAGCTGAATTGGCATTTTAAGGTAACGTGCTTGCCACTTTCATTACTTGTTTTGATTGTCAAAGCAATGCTTTTTTTTTTTGTTTTCTCAAATGTTGTGGTGCTCATGTGGGTGAACCCTATACAGGTTCATCATAACTCGAGGAAAATTTATTGTACTAAGGCGTATAGCCGCTCAAAATGCTGCCTGGTTCAATTCAAAAAATTTGAATATGATTTTTTCAATTTAAGATGATTCAATTTGATTTAAATCATAATTTATTTAATAAAAATTTTTTTATTTAAATTTAATTATAAAATATATAAATATTAGTATAAAATAATTTTTTAAACAGTAAAATCTGCTTGTACAAAGGAGTAAAAAAATTTAAGTTGTAACTTGGTTAAGATAGCTTATAAACACTTCTGCTGCTAAAGTTTATGTTACTTGAATTTAAAATAAATGTTAGATATTGATATATACTCAATTAAAAGTTTTTTTATATATTTACTGAATTATAAAATTTTTCATATGTTTTATAACAAAAAGCTTTATTATAAAATATTAATAAAATTAATCTAATGTGCAAATAAAAATTTAGTTGCATTAAATTCTATGATTTGAATATTTTTAATATATACATTTATATACATTAATATTTATTTAATTTATAAATAAGTATTTTAATTACATTTAATATTTTTCATTACCCATCCATGGATGGCTAAATAAGGCTCTCATGAATTTGGATCAACTCAAATTATTATATATTTAATAATTAAAAAATTTTATTTGAATTCAATTATAAAATATTAAAATAAAAATAAAAATAAAAATAATTTTTAAAGTTTTATTAATTTATGAATAATAAATTTAAGTTTTCAAATCCGTGTTTAAACTCTGGCTGACGATTATGAAAAAGTTTTTGAGTGTGGTATACTAACATCTCGAAGTCTAATGATATTAAATATTTTATAATTAATATTACAAAAGCTTACCAGCTTTATTAAAAAGAATTGAGCTCTCTTAAATATCACGAAAAAAAAAAGCTTTTGAATTTGATAAAAGCGTTAATTTTATAAAAAAGATATAAAAAATAATTATAATATAATTTATACAAAATTTTAAATATAATATAAATATATAAATATATAAAAAATAATATAATATAAATTATTAATTTATTAAAATATATAAATATATAATTTTTAAGCATAATGATAACATAAAAATAATATAAATATACAATATAAACAGATAAATTATCAAATTTAATTTTTTAATCCTCTAAAATTATAAAAAAAGTTATTTATTCTTTTAATTGGAGAAAAGATACCGGGTTGACCCGTTTATGGTATAAATCGTAATCCATTTTTATAAACGGGTAAAAAAAAAAAAACCCCAAAGACCGATCTGATATTCATTACCTTTTATTCCTGAAAAATCAACGCTCCCTTTCCCGCTCCCAAATCCACCAAAAATTAGGGTTTAGGTTTTTTTTTTTCCGGTGCTCTGCAGATCCCCTCGGTATAATTCGTCATCGCCTTACAATTTAGGTCTCACCTCTGGGGTTTTCACAATGATGTACGGTGATCCACAACAGCAGCAGAACCAGCCGCCGCCGCTACAGCAAGGTGGGGAGTTCCAGAGAGGTCCTCCGCCACCGCCTCCGCAAATGATGCGACAGCCCTCAGCGTCTTCCACTACTCTCAACTCCGAGTATCACCACCCTGCTGCTCCTCCTCAGATTCCGCCTTATGATGGTAGAATAATAATTCTCAGTCTCTTTTGTTTTACAGTTTTTCATTTTTATAGTTCTAATTATTGTGCATTGTAAAAATTTTATCACAAAATCATTATTTAATTCTTCAAATTCGAAATTTAGATGACATGCCTTAAACACGTCTGGAAATTGGTGTAAATGGGGGGGGGGTTGAATTGCACTTAAGGTTGATAAGCTTCACATCTGAGTTAGGGTTGCTTTACAGATTCCTAAGGAAAGCATAATTGCTTCTGGAATTCTAACAAACAAGTTATTTCGCCTCTGTTTATTTGGTGCTTTTGGGACTTGCCTTTTGTTTTTCAGAAGCAAAAATGTGCATTTGGATACAAAAGCAAATAATTATTTTGAAAGATTAAAGATAAATTTTGCATAACAAATACATGGTTTTACGCCTATATTGAGTAATCATGTTATAATAGGTGTGGAAATTTTTATTTTTGCGATTTTAATTGGTTATTAATGATTTTTACCTTTTGCTTTAGCAAATTTCAAGTAAAAAGCAAATATCAAAAGCATCAATCAAACAGAGCTTGACTTGAAGAAGATTACAAGCTTGCATGTATAGTTCTTAAAATCGTAGTCCTACTGAGCAGTCCGGATCAAATATGGGAAACTGCCGATTTGTGATAAAATAATTTCTGACCAAAAATGTAAGCCTAATAGCACTTCTAAGCTTATAAAATGAGACTAACGAACTTAAAATTTGCAATTTCCTGCAAATAATCAACCTTGGTTCATAGAACTGAAGAAGCAGAAGTCAAATGAACCAGTGGCCTTCTATACTTAAAAAAAAGGGTAAAATTAGACCTTGTTCTATGATTATTGTCTAGTTTATCTCTCATAAGCCACCATATGTCCAACATTAACTTTGGATTTTCTTGTTATTGAATGGAATCCAATTTTAACAATATTTACTTGAGCTTTCTTCAGCTATTGGTTTTCTGCATTAATTAGGCAATGCTAGAACCTCTCCGTGTGTGTGTGTGTGTTTCTCAGCCAAAATTAGTGATACCAAAATCGAGGAAAATCTGTCTACCAAATTGATTTGTGAGGTTCTATGTTACTCAGACTTAGGTGTGCCTGTTAGACACATGTATCTGACTGACATGGGTATGTTCAATTTTTTTTTTTTTTTGGTTAAGTTTTTTCCATGTATTTGGAGAGTCTTGGGAAGGTCATATCCACATATCCATGTTTGGGGTATGCATTTGACATGGGTCCTTGATAAAAATGAAGAGTCGGAGCAACATAGGTTTGGATGTTTGAATTTCTTATACCAGAGACTTTTTTGCAGTTTTCTGCTCATGATTGTAAGACTCGTGGATTTACACAACATGAGTATTATCTTATGGTAAACCTCTAGGTCTAAAACTATGGCTACTGCCTGTTTAGGGGATTAGTCGCAAATCTCTTGAAATTAGGCTATCTGAATTTAGTTGTTCTTATCGATATTTCTATTTTTTTAAAACATTTCTTTCAGCTCATGGTGACAATTTTGCTGCCAAAAGAATGAGAAAGCTGACCCAAAGGAGGGCTGTTGATTATACAAGCACTGTTGTGCGATATATGCAGGTGATTTTTCACTTTTGGTGGTTTTCTTGTGCTCTTTCATATATTTTTATATAAGTGGTTGCATGGTCTAATTGGTGGATCTCATTTAGATGGATTCTTATGTTTGTTGTTGGATGGCTTAAATGTTATATCTATCATCCTTGCTGCTCTTTACCAACATGGTCATTGATTTCTCTACCTAGAAATCAGCCTGCTTTTTTCTTCCTTAAAGTTTTTTCTCCTGTTCATTGTTCAATTTGCTTGACTCTTGCAACTTAAATTTATAAATCTTTCTAGTGCTATTCTTATCCATAACTCTACCTTTATCATAGCTTAAGATATCATCTACGAGTCTCACTGTTTTTTAGTGCTATTGGAGAATCCATCTTGACATAGAGGCAAACTTCAAAATCATTCTCGAATGGTGTTCAGCTGTGCTTTTTTGTTCTTCATGTACAATATTAAGTTGATTTCATGAAACACTTGTTACATTTTCCTAGTCGCTTGAACTAAGCACCTTTTTATTACTTTTTTGGAGCAATATCAACCAAATAAACCAATCATCACTATTCAACTCATGATTCATGAATAGGTCCTACAAATACAGATAAGATTATGAGTCTCAACTTAGTTGTATTATATCCATGTTTACTTTGCATGTTCTCTTCTATGGAGTTTGACCTACTTGTAATCTAAATACCAATGGTTCTGCAGATTCGTATGTGGCAACGGGATTCACGGGATAGGACAACATTGCAACCTACTCCAGCAGCAGCAGTTGATGTCAGTGGAACATGTTTTATCTTTATTCTCTTGTTTACTGGATTATTAATTGTCAGATATAACAATTATCTTCTGTTGGTCCTTCATACAGCTGTTGCCTCCAGCTGCCTATTTAGATAATCCATCCACAAGCTTTGCTGCCAAATTTGTTCATACTTCTCTAAACAAAAACCGATGTTCAATAAATCGCATTTTGGTAAGTCAGATTAAATTAATT
The DNA here is from genome assembly GCA_038381775.1 of Adansonia rubrostipa. NCBI lineage: Eukaryota > Viridiplantae > Streptophyta > Magnoliopsida > Malvales > Malvaceae > Adansonia > Adansonia rubrostipa. Next base: position 931,063 of record JBBYHM010000024.1, on the reverse strand, counting down.
TCTTTGTTAAGTATTCTTATCTTTTGTTGGTGTGTTTTCTTTCATATTGCTTTCTGTCATCCAATTGCTTTCTAAATTTCTACTAGTTGTGTGATTAATTGCTTTAATCTTACTTCATATGGAGTATGCTGGTTAAACCCTTTTTTCTGCTAACAATGGTCCAAAATTGACTGGGCATCTGACTTTGGGCTGAAATTTTTGGGTTTAAAGTCTCCATAACTAGCTTGTCCGATGCTAGAAGTGACAATACGTGTTATCTTAACGTAATTTATGTGATCAGCTACCCATCCATCAAATTAACTTCTAAAAGTTTGGGGTTATCTTTGTTTACCAAACAAAATGAATTAAAAGGAGTCTATTAAGAATTGGATGTCAGATGGATGGAAGCCATCCGGCTCATTTTCATTTATTTTCTATCTTCATCTTACTGTTAGGTACAGTTGGTTGTGAGACCTAATGGAAGCTACTTTTTTTAATACTTACATGTTTGCATGACTTATCTCTTGATATTTTTACATATGGTAACAGCTAACCTATGCTGTTGAAAAAGCTTAGCTTATTATTTATTTAATGATGCTTCTTCATGGAGTTGCTTATGACTTTAGGTGCAGGAAGTAATCGAGTTTTACTGTTGATTTATCTGCTTTCTCTGGAATAACAAAACACAATTCCTTCCTACCTCAAAAGAAAAAAAAAAAACAAATTCGGTTTATTGTTTAAGTTACTAAATTAACTGCGCTGCTATACTTTGAATCTTAGTGGACTCCCACGGGTAGACGCCTCATCACAGGTTCGCAGAGTGGGGAATTTACTCTATGGAATGGACAATCATTTAATTTTGAAATGATTCTTCAGGTATTTCCATTGAGTGTGATGTTATCTATTTTAATTAGGATTATTCGTTAGAGAATCCATCTTGATGGTTGTTACCCCCTTTTTTGTTCTTAAAATACTTAGGCCCATGATCAAGCCATCAGGTCTATGGTATGGAGTCACAATGACAATTGGATGGTTTCTGGTGATGATGGGGGTGCAATAAAGTATATTTTCTATATATTCTTTGGTGCTATTTAGTCTTATTGCTTTCAAGCTTGTGCTGTTTGTTTGACATAAGAATTTTTTATGTTGATTGTAAGCGTGTATGTGGGTTTTACCTTTTAGGTATTGGCAGAATAACATGAACAATGTCAAGGTCAATAAATCTGCTCACAAAGAATCAGTTCGTGACTTAAGGTACCTTTTTTAATATTTTTTCCTTGAAAGAATTTTATCTGTATTAACATTTATGACGTAATCTTTTAACAGTTTTTGTAGGACAGATTTAAAGTTTTGTTCCTGCTCTGATGATACTACCGTAAAAGTGTGGGACTTTGCCCGGTGCCAAGAGGAGCGTTCATTAACTGGTAATGTTTCTTGATTACTTTTCAAGTATCAACTATACGAATGAATTTATTTCCCCTAGTTGGCGATTACCAGATGACATACTGAAGCAAGCCAATCTCTTGCCTGATTCTCTAGTTATTCTGCTTCGTCTTTGCAGTTCTATTATAATGTGTTTGTACAAAATTATATGGTATCATTAATTATCTTATGGGAAATCATTGCCATCTCTGAAAAGTCTTAGCAAAATATACATCAGTTGGTCTCCTTAGTAGCCTAGAACTTTAGTCCAATAAGTGAAATATCTACTATCATGTGTATATATTTCTTGCATGCATGAATTAACCTATGAATTCGCATTTATGGTTTGAACTCAGGCAGGCCATGGTTGGGATGTGAAAAGTGTTGATTGGCACCCTACAAAATCCTTACTGGTTTCAGGTGTTTATGAAGTTTATTTTTCAAGCTTCTTTGAATGATCTTTCTGCAAGTTGTCGTCATGCCTTGCTATTTGATTGGCCTTTCCTCAGGTGGAAAAGACAACCTTGTGAAACTTTGGGATGCTAAGACAGGGAGAGAGCTTTGCTCATTGTGAGTAAAATATTTTGGTGAAATTCATAGTTTAGCTAACAAATTTAATTATTTTGAGAAGTAATGCAAGTCTTTTTCAGTCATGGACATAAAAACACAGTACTTTGTGTCAAATGGAACCAAAATGGTAATTGGGTGTTGACTGCTGGAAAGGATCAAATCATCAAGGTTAGCATCCTCTTTCTCTCTGCTAAGCTGATGGGAGTAGACATTGTTTCTCAATCATATGTACTTTTTCCTTTTCAGCTTTATGACATCAGGGCTATGAAGGAGCTTGAATCTTTCCGAGGCCACCGGAAGGATGTGACTGGTTAGTCAGACTTATTCTAAGTGGACCCCTTGTGTATGGATATTGCTTTAAACCCCTGACCCTTTGAATATATGCTTGTCTGCACTTTTTTGTTTGTCAGGCGGCTCTTGAAATGACTGGGTTGATTTTGGCTTATATTAATATTTTGATTGATCATTTCATTCTTTTTTCCTCACAACCTCTTTAAGTATGAATTTTGAGCATATTAATTTCCAAATTTGCCAGTTTTGGCTTGGCACCCTTTCCATGAAGAATACTTCGTCAGTGGAAGTTTTGATGGGTCCATTTTCCATTGGGTTGTTGGGTAAGTTTTCTGATTCAGAAAATTTTGTATTGGCTGCAGTACTATATTTTCTTGATTTGTCCTTTCGTTTACACTCCCGGTCACAAAGCTTATGTGGTTTTGTATGTTTTACTTTTACCAGGGATATTTTTCTCTTGAATGATATATAGGACATATATTAAGCATGGTTGAAAAACTGGACAGGTTCAACTGGGAATTGGAGGCCTGTCCTGTCCGATATGTTTGATGAAACCAGGTTTCATTGAACCTGATAAAAAACTGGTTTTATGTTTACTCTTTAAATTTTAAAAAATGTTTTATTCAAAAAATTTTGTAAGTTATCAGATTTGTACGTTTAACCTTTTAGTTAATATCAAAATCATATGTTTAATGTTTAAATATTTTTATTGAGCCAGCTGGTCCAAGCATTTGGGTTGACTGGAGGTCTCACTGGTTTGACCTCCAGCCCCTTTTTTATTCCTTGATATTAAGTTAGTCTATGAGATGACCAATTAGAATAGATCGAAATGTTGAAAAGTTCTCAATTCATACATAATACCATAAGGGAATAAAACTTTTTACTAAAACAAAATTTTCCGTCTTTTATTCTACGAGATTGATTTTTTAAATTGAAAATGATTTTCTGAAGTTCATATATGAAAGTATTCATCTGCATACTGTTCACATTTTTCAGATTCATTATGCCCATCTGTATCACTAAATAATTTGGTTTTTCTCTCATTTCAAATATTTGTTATCTATTGCTTTTATTTTGGGATTCATGATGGATGAGTTTTTGTAACTTACAATCACTAAACATCATTCTGATGTACAGGCATGAGACTCCCCAGGTTGAAATTCCCAATGCACATGATAATAGCGTCTGGGATATTGCCTGGCATCCTATTGGATATCTTCTATGCAGGTAAACTCAGTCCGAAACTTTACTGTTATCCCGCATGCTTCTTGGTGATCTCCTCTTAGTTTATGCATATCATTTAAAATTTTGAGTAGTTGTATGTTTGCCTATGTTTGTATTGTGTTGATATGCTGGACTGTTTTCAACTGCCGCCAACTGTCAGCTGTATATCATGGCTGATTTTTGAGATGGAAATTAAATGAAATTGTTTGAGAACATCTGTAAAACAATATATATAGTCTGGCCCTGGTCTGACTTAATGCTATTTTGTTATTTAGCAGTACAAAAAAAAATAACTGTTCAATTTAAAAATGTCAATTTATGTGGTCATTCATTTCATGATTCTAGCATTCATGCTGAGGAAACTTAGAAACTTTAAGCTTTACTGCTGCGGAGACAATTTTAGTTTGAATGTTCTTAACTGAAGGGTGAAAATTCAGTGGAAAGTAGTTGGAAGCTCTAGAGTCAAACTGCTTTTAAAATGGGGAGCTCAATGTATATCTAGTCTTCTCATTCTAATTTATTAGGTCTTGCGCTAGAGTAATGAGTAAATCCTTAGATTTGGGCACATTTAATATTTTTAAACTTAGATTGTGATCCTATTAATTGAAGTTAATTTGTGCCATAGCCATAATTGTTGACCATGAGTTTGGTCTCTAGTTGTAGTCTTTGAATTTGAGGCTCAAGTGGACAAAATTCACACATGGCTTGGATGCGTAAATACTTTTAGGTCTAAATTTGTCGTAGATTGCATCATATTTGAATTTTTTTCCAAAAAGACAATAAAAAATGATCTGTTAAGATCAATCATCTTATTAGATGCTGTAAAATTCATTTTACATTAGCTTAAAATTTTTTAAGGGCCAAGTCTCTTGTTATGTAGAGGGAAATGGTATTTAGGTTCTTGTAGATGTGCATGTGCACATAGAGTGTAGTTGGTACCTTTATGCTACTCTTTCTGCGTGCATGTATTTGCTTTGCTTTGGTTCATGCTCTGCTACCACTAATGCTGATATGGCTCAGCACTGTAAGCAATAGCCGTTTTGGTGGCTGTTGAAAGTTCACTGATCATGCTCCTCTTCTCCAAAACAAGAACATTTTTTTAATTTGGTGATTGTTTTTCCAATGCTTGTAATTCTAGGGCTCGTCTTATGTTATTTGGTTCTTTTTTCTTTTTCATGCTAGCTGTATTTGGAATGTAGAACTTCTCTACAGCAGTGTGCTGATGGGATTTATGGTTTATCAATCTGTAAAATATATATCAAGTCCATCTTCTGGTGTTTAACATGAAATTTATAATTATGCAGTGGTAGCAATGATCACACGACTAAGTTTTGGTGCAGAAATAGACCAGGAGATACTGCTCGTGATAAATTTAACATGGGTCAGAACCAAGGTTTTTACTTATTGCCCTGCGCTTTGCCATTTTTGCCACTTCCCCATAATATGGAAAAAGAAAGGAAGAAAAGAAAGAGGTGTCTAAACAGTTGTTTGTTTTGACCACTTGACCTGAATGATTCAGTTGTGTGATTCTCATTGGATTTCATTCAAACTCTTATGTGTTCCTGTAAATATGCCGGAGCATTTATATTTTGATTTATACTTAATAACCCTTTGTATTGTATCTAGGGTATGGTGAGCAAAACCATGCATTAGCTGGTCGCATGCCTGGTAATTTTGCAGCACCTGAAGGTCCAACAACTCCGGGACCATTTGCAGCTGGGTTAAATCGAAATGAGGGAATGATTCCTGGTGTTGGAGTTCCAATGCCATTATCAGTTCCATCTCTTGATGCATCTGCTCAGGGGGACCAAAAGCAGTCTCTTCCAGGTTCCATGCCTTTCGGAGCTCCTCCTCTTCCTCCCGGTCCACATCCATCTCTTCTTGCTGCCAATCAGCAGCCGGGATATCAACAAAATCCTCAACAGATTCAACAACAGCAACAACAGGCAATGCAACAGCAAATGCCTCCTATGCCAATGGGACCTCCAAATATGTCACAGCTACAGCCTCCATCTCATATGCCCCTTCTTCCACATCCTCATTTACAACGCCCTCCACCCCAAATGCCTCCCCTTGGTATGCCTTCATCCATCCCATCCTCAATGCCAGGAGCTTTGCCTCCGCCTTCATCAATGCCGACATCACATCCAATGCCAATGCCTGGTCCAATGGTATGTGACCTTTTATATATCTCTATTACATATTATTCCTTTTTGCAACAATTTTCAAATTATTCGGCTATGATTACTTGTGTTGCAAGTAGTGGAGGATGATTTTCTGTTCAAACTCATGTGCCTGAGCTGCTGCATACTCGGATGGCTTGTATTTCTGTTGAAGCTGAATTTATGAATATATATTGTGGATGAACCTCTAACTTCAAAAACTATTTCATTTTTTTTTTTTTGAGAAATGCAATATGAAAGAATTTAATTTCTCACATATGGCACTGCTTAAAGTTATGGGGCCTGTTGATTATGGCAATTTGCATATGCGTTCTCTGAAAAAGTCCTTTTTTTTTTTTCTATAGAATACTGAGTTATTTAGTTTGGATTGAAAATTTTAAAAGCTGTATCAAATATGTTGATACAAATTATGTTACCCGGACTTGGGGATGAGTGTCGGATATGGTATGCATCAGGCACAAGTATACTCATTTTTTTCTTTTAGTTTTTCCATATATATGGTGGATCATACCTCATATCCATGTCTGAATATGTATCAGAAATAAGTGTTGGACACAAATACTTTTGGGAAAATGAAAAGTCCGTGTAACATAGGATACAAATACCCATTTACTTATGCATGTATTTTATTGATGCCGCTAAGGTAGATTATTTTAAATCTGTGATGCTAAGATACTAAGTTCATTCTTTATTCGGAGACAAAGAAGCTAATCAAACTTATTTTGAAATATTAGGGTATGCAAGGTACAATGAATCAGATGCCTCCTCCCTTGCCACAGGGCCATTTTATGGGCATGCGTCCAATGCATTCGGGATCCTTGCCCAACAGTGGTGCCCCTTCGGTTGGTGGTTTTCCGAATGGTATGCAAAACATGCAGGGCCAGGCAAATGCAGGCGGAGGTCAAATGTATCCTCAAGGTGGTGGATTTAATCGTCCACAGGGTGGGCAGATGCCAATGATGCCAGGGTTCAATCCTTACCAGGTAAATTAGAGAAGAATCATTCTTTGCTTCTGCTATGGCATTTGCTATGTTGCTCCGACTCTTTCATTTTTCTTATAGTACCCATGTCAAACACTTCTGCATACGTGGCACTTAAACGTAAGTTTGAGTAACATAGTTCATCTGCTTTCCTTGATCTGTTCTGTGTCCCCTTCACCATGTCTATGTTGGGTGGATTGGCCTATGTTGCTTCTACTCTTCATTTTTCTTGAAGTACCCATGTCCGAAATCCATGTTTGACGCTTACCCGAACATGGGTATGGGGATATAATTCTTTAAAGACTCTCTGAATACATTGAAATCTTGAAAAAAAAAAAAATGAGCATACCCATATCTTACACTCACACCCGAGTTTGGCAGCCCGAATCGATGGTTGAACAACAATCAGAGGCATTTAAGTAGAACTGCTTAGTGGCAAAATGAAAAGTTATCACAATCCCCTCTATCTCTATCAATGCTCCCTTTGGTTATGGTGAAATGGAAAGCTTAATTGAAAACTTATGTTACCTAGACTCTGAGGGTGAGTGTTGAATACAAGTATATGTGCAACACAAGTATGTGGTTGATATGGGCAATCTCAACTTTTTCTAAGTTTTTCAAACATTTAGAGAATCATATCTCCATACTCATTTCCAAATATGTGTCTAGACACAGGTACTTTAGGAAAATAAAGAGTTCGGCTAACATTACATTCCCGTAACTTTTGTTTAAGACCAATTTGATCAAGTGATTTCAGCAACTCGTGTTTAAAATTGCATAATTTCTTACACACTAAATTTTTGATGTTTTACAGTATTGTACTTTATTTGATTCTACCAATGTTTCTCTGACTCATTTTTTTTAAGTGTCTGTGTCAGAAATTTAGAAATGTAGAAATTTAGAAAAAAATTGAACATATCCATGTCGGACAGTCTCTATATTGCAGTTAAACCTGAATCCAAGTAATATAGGATTCTACTACCTGATTTGTATAACTCGTGCATGCAGCCTCATTCGAGGTTCGTATTTTAGGCATTTTACTTGTATTTCTGAACAAACTAACCTGTTATGCTTTCACTTATTACAGTCCGGAAGTCAGTCCGGTATGCCACTGCCTCCACCGCCGTCAGGTCCGCCGTCGCATGGCCAAACGCCTCAGTAGACCTCTTGTTGCAGAATATTTCACGGTCGTGTTGCCATTGGATTGGAAAGCCTCCTTTCAGGGCTTTTTTTTTTTTTCTCCTCTTAGAGTTTTATGTTTAGCTTCCTTAAGATTGTTGTTCTTTGCGCCTGGCTGGAATAGCTCAGTGAGATGACATCACTAAGCATACAGTTTTGTTTAGAGGTGAGCAATGGTCAAGTTTAGGGTGGTTTTGCGATTTGATGGTTGGTTCATGTTTTAAAGTTTTTTAGGATCCATACTTTTAGTATGGTAAATGATCCCAAAGTAATTTTATAATATAGCTTTAATTGATTAATTATGTATATTATATTATATGAAAATGACCAAGATAATCATATTGTAGTAATTAAAAGTTCAATGACTTTAAATTAATAATTTGTAAAATATTAGTAGCATTTTATTTCTTGACTAAGGAATAATTAAAATTATTCTAGTAACAAATGTAAAAAATTTATATTTATCATCCATTAAATAAATAAGATATCCATTTATAGCAGTTACAATTAAATTAGTTTTATAAATTTTCATAATTATTTTTTATGATTAATATTTTATAAAATTAATTGTTGAATTTAATAATATAATTATATTTATTGTTTTCGTAAAGTTTTAATTTGATTTGATATCTTTATTATATTAATTAAAAATATTATTTTTTTAAATATATTTAACGATTAAAAATTTTTTTACATATAATTAATGATCAAACATTTTTAATCAATTTAAGACTGTATATGTATTATTTATACGAATATAAAACAACCAAATGTAATCGGCCTTGTGATTTGAGTTTTGTTAATGTATTTTTAATGGAGCCAGATAAAACTCTTAGATTACTGGGAACCGTCGTCACTGGAGCAACGGCCATTTTGCATCCATGTTAGGAGGTTAGTGGTAAGTACAGGGCATTATATTCAATGTAAATATTTTTAATTTTTTAAGAATATTTTTATATTTTTATTTAAATATTAAATATGTAAATATGTAAATTATGAATACAAATTAAGAAAATTCAAACAAAATAAATTTGTATCCAGTAAAAATTAAACTCTGGTAACTACTTAAGAATAGTAATTTGAGTCCGATGAGAGCAGCCCGATATTAACCCTTGGCTAGGGCTTTGGCCCTTAAACAAGTTTACCCAACAACAGTCCCAGTAATCTAAAATGGCATTGTATTAATATATTTTCACTTACCATAATACTATTTTAAATATTATATATTGATATAAATTTTAAAATATTTAATTTATATTTTATAAATTTTAATATACATATATATTTATATTATTTTTAATTATTTTTATATCGTATTTGTATCTTATAATTATATCGTATCAAAAAATTATCAAACTTACTGGCCACCAACGAAAATCGGGTCCCGGCAGGCAAGGTTTTGTTCTAACCCATACCCACCGCTTGCCCCGACAGCATAATTATCAAAATGCCCTTAACTATTTTATTTCGTATCTTTTATACCCTCTCCCATAAAAAAAATACTTAATTTGTATTCCCAATTCCATCTTAGCTCTGTAGCCTGTCGGCCACCTCATCGCCGCCGTTGCTTCTCAGCTGCACCACCGTATATCAACTCCTTTTCTTAGGTAAATTTCAGTTCTTTATTTCAATGTCTGATTTTCCCTTAAATTTCGATTAGATAAATCTCTTTTTTTTTTTAATTAATTGTACGAAACAGATAGATGATGGCGGAAGAGGAAGGGCAGCCATTGCCGTAGTATCGGATATAGTATTGAAGTAAAGGAAGATTAAAGATGAGTTGGCGATTACGAGGAGGACACAGTTGGAGTTGGATATATTGGAGCCAAGAAAAGCAAGAAGCAATCCGATGTTTCTGACATCAAAAGACCCGAGCAGTTCATAAAAGAGTTCAGAGACAAGTTAATTATGACTATAATTTTAGTTTTCTTTTTAAATTTAGTAATTTCTGATTTAGGGGCTTTTGCAGTTGATTCAATGCATTTTTGTCTTTGGAAAATTTGCTGCCTTGACTTTTCTGCTTAGTATCATGGAGTCCTATTTTATGTTATATGGACTCGAGTGCAAGTGTTGGATGCACTAATGTTTGATTTTTTTAAAGTTTTTTCTTATATTTGGAAGGTCATAATTCAATATCCATATTCGGATATAGGTCAGATGCAATTATTTTAAGAAAAATGAAGAGTTGTAGTAGCATAGATGGAGTCAATTACCTGGCAATTTGTGTATGCTTGACATGTCTCATGTTTTTATTTCATATTGGTTGTGTAAATAGAAATACAATTAAAATTATTAAATGTGTTAAAATCTTAAACATGAATACGTGTATTAAACATGTTAATTGTATGTCATGTTTATTATAAAAATTTTGCTGTATTTTTCAGATCATAAGCAAAATTACTAGGACTAAATTAGGGTATAACAAGGGTGTAAATGAGTCAAATTACTGTTTGAATACTCGAACTTGACTTGTTCATAGGTGCAATGGAGCCTGAGCTAAAAATCAAGTAGCTAGAGTAACGAGTTGAGTCAGATTTGAATATTTTTAAATACTTTTCTTGAGCAACTGACGAACCTAACAAAGTTTTTTGAATTTCTGTTTTGTTGCGACGATACATGAATAAATATGATGCAGTGTTTATAATATTTTTTTTTATTTGAACTTCAATATCAAGCTTGAGTTGAGTTTCAAGTACTCTATTCGAATAATGATAGTACAACCCAATTAAATCTTTTGTAGCTTGATTTTGTTTCTGAGCTGAGCTATAGGAGAAAAAATAAAAGCTCAACTCAGCTCAAGCTTAGCACTATGTCAACTCAGCTCAACACAATTACTTCCCTATTAGTCTATGTTGCTTAGACTCAGATGTGAGTGTCGGACAAGAATATGCGTCCGACATGGGTATACTCAAATTTTTTCTTAGTTTTTTCGTGTATTTGGAGGGTAATATCTCCGTACCATTGTTTGAAAGTGTGGCAGACAGGTATCGGATGAGGTACTTAAAAAAAACTGAAGATTTGGGGCAACAAAGCTATTAGTTATATCGTTTCCAAAGGAAATAAGATTATATTAAATTTATATTTGGGGTTCAGGAATTGGGCCTAATCAGAATGAAACAGAGGGCAAAGAGACCGAAATCGATGATACCCACACTGAAATCGAAGTTGCGTCGTTATCCGTATACAAGGGTTGGTGACCTTTTTCTTTTCCCCCCGGTCTTATTCAGTATCTTTGCTTCTAAACTTTTCTAGTTTTTTTTTTTTTTTCCTTTTGCAGCAAAAATGACATGCATCCAAAAACCAGTGAGATCTTATAAAATCTGAGATTGAGGAAAGTTCTCAGTGGCGTCTTTGTGAAGGCAACCGAGGGTGTAATTGAAATGCTACAAAAGGTGGAGCCATACGTCACATATAGGTATGAAAGCAACCTTTGTTCCTTTGATTTTTTTTTCTGGTGAATGTAAAATGCTGAATCTTATGAGTTGGAAACGCATATAAATACTTTGGCGCTACGCCATGCATGATTTTTATCCTTTAGTGTGTGTATCATCGTTTTGCGAGTGCCTGGTTCAATCACATACATCTTCATATGCTTTAAGTTTTGGTTATCACTTTGAATCCATTTAGCTTCGACTCTTTATTTTTCTTGAAGTATCCACGTCTTCTAAAGACCATCTAAATGCATGAAAACCAAAAAAAATTAAAAATACCCGTATCTAATGCTAGCACCTGAATCCGAGCAACATAGCTTTGACTTGCATGCCTGGATGTTGTACATGGAATCACATGCAACAAAGTTTTGCTTGCACACTCGGCAATCAACAAACATCGCCTGCGAAGGCATATTGTTCTTAGTCATCTAAATGGCTATAATCTCTTCAGATTACTGATTTGCTATTGGCTATTTTTTTTAATGGTATCAGCTTCTGCTTTCTTTGAACTTCTGATTAAGCGAATCCTATATATATTAAACCTTTTCTCATCTATTTGCAACCTCTGGATGTGGGCCTTGATAATGTATTTAATAATTCTGAAACTTTTGTTGGAGGTTGACTTGTCTATTAATTCATGGTGGATCGAAGCGTCTAGCTCAGACTGTTAAGGCTAAGGTGGGGCCTATTGCACGTAGCTTAGCTAAAGTCCTACGGACGTAATACTAGGCAGAGCCTAATAATGCATGCTGATTGAAAGAGCTTCCTGAGATTTTCTTCTTGTAGGATGTCTGGGAGGAATTTTGCTACCTTTCGTAAATTTAGCAACCGTAAGAAGAAACAAAAGCAGAGAGGACCTATGTTTTTCGGTTGGACTCGGGTGATACGGGTATATATCTGATATGGGTATGATTAATTTTTTCTAAGTTTTTTAATGTATTTGGAAGATCCTTAGAGGGCTATATCTCCATACTCATATTTGGATATGCATCAGACACGGATGTTAGATACTAGTAGTTCAAGAATAACAAAGAGTAGGATCAACATAGGAGAAGACTCTTTGCTTAATTCTGAACCAATCAAGACTTTATCCTTTTGCAGAAGTCCTTCTGTCATTAGGCTCTAATAGTGTATAGAAATTACTATCGCTTATGCTAGACAAATTTGCCAGATTTTCATCCATGATTTACCTAGTTCGTGCAAATGATTTTGAAATGTGGCTTTAGTGATTTGGCGATTATCGGCAGTTATTCGTCCAACAGGCTTCGCTTTAGAGAATTTTGAAGGTTTCACAATGGTCATAGGCTATGTTGTTTCAACTCTTCATTTCTTTTTAATTAACTATGCCTGACACATTTTTGGATATATTTATGGGGATTTGGCCCTCGAAGGATCATCCAATGTGAAAAAAATACTTTAAAAAATTAACATACCCGTATATGATATTTACAAATTACACTATAATGATTTTTGTCTTTATTTTCAATCATTTTTTGATGTCTTGCGATGAATTCATCAAAATTCTTTTTAACAATATAGTTTTTTCTTGGTATCTTTGATTAATTTGGTGTTTATTTTTATGAACTTATGAAATACTTATAGTTCGATATAGAATAAATTATCCATCATTTTTTACTGACAGGCGAACTGGATCGAAAATCAACATTTCTTTTTTCATTAAGAGTTAAATCCTTTTGAATCATCAAAATATCAAAGTCCGCGTAGTATAGGTCATAGGCATAGAGCTGAACCTTCATTGACTTTAATCTTAGACTAGTCATAAGTGTTATGTTAGTTTTCCATAGACTTGGCAATTCGTGTAATCGTGTCATGTTCATGTATTTTACCATGTTATAATCGTGTTTAAGGGATTTTATATTTATATCAACTTTGATACGTTAATAATTTATTTTATATATATTTTGAGGCATGTATTCATGTCGTATTATGTTTTAATTGTATTATGCATATAATATTCGTGTAATCGTGAATAATATTGTCAAGTTTAGTTTTCCATAGGCTTGCACATTTGGATTCAATTAGAATGCCTAGTTCTTTCATGGTTGTTTCTTTTGCTTACCATTACCAGTAAGACCGTTGATATTCATAGTGGTAAGATTGTTTGATGCAGATATCCTAATATTAAGAATGTGAAGGAGCTGCTTTACAAGAAGGGCTATGCAAGGATTGACAGGAAAGCGGTTCCTCTAACAGATAATAATATTATTGTACAGGTATCATAATTGTCTTAACTTTTGTTACCCAGACTTGTGTTACTCGAACTCAAGTGTGAGTGTCGGATACGGGTATATGTTTGATACTAGTATGTTTATTTTTTCTGAAGTTTTTTCATATGTTTGGAGGGTTATATCCCAATACACATGTTCGAATTGTGTCGAATGCGGGTATTGGACATGAGTACTTCAAGAATAATGTCGAAGTAACCTAGATTTGGACTCGGGTGTGAGTGTCGATAAGGGTATATGTTTTGATAGGGTACGTTTAATTTTTTCTAAGCTTTTTAATGTGTTTGGAGGGTTTTTTGAGGGTCATATTTTCATACCCATGTTCCAATGTGTCGGACACGGATGTCAGAGACGAGTACTTCAAAAATAATGAAGGGTCAAAGTAACATGATTCAAACTCAAGTGTGAGTGTCGGATACGGTTATGTGTTTGACACAAATACATTTAATGTTTTCTAATTTTTTTCATGTGTTTTGAGGATCATGTCTTCATATTCATGTTTGAATATGTGCCAAAACGGATTTCGGACGCGAGTACTTCAAGAATAATGCAAAGTCAAAGCAACATGGATTTAGACTCTTCATTTTTCCTGAAGTATTTGTGTTCAACACTTGTATCTGACACGTATTTGAATGTGGGTTTGGGGGTATAATATTTCAAATATATGAAAAACTTAAAAAAAATTAAACGTACTCGTATCAGACGCATATTCGACACTGATCTCCTAATCCTGGCTAACATAGGTCTTAAACAAGTCTAAAGAAGTTCCCAGTTTAACTTTGTCCGGTTCTTTTTTCGGACATTGGGAAAGCATGGCATTATATGCATGGAAGATATTGTGCACGAAATTGCAAATGTTGGTCCACATTTCAAGGAAGTTATTAATTTTATGGGCCCCCTAATGCTTAGCAAACCAAAAGATGGATTAATCCAAGGGAAGAAACACCCATCCAAAGGAGGAGGGGATGCTGCTAATCGTGCAGATGAAATCAATGACCTTATCAGTAAGATGAATTGGCTTTGAATATCGAGTATCTTAGTTCCGTGACCTAATCAGTAAGATGAATTAGCTTTGAATATCGAGTATCTTAGTTCCGTGCAATAGCGACCATTTATTTTGTGATTTCGACTTGTTTTGTAATCAATATTTATCGTAATTAATTGTTATTTTATGGATTAGGCTCTTTTCATGTCGATATTTATCTTAATTGATTATTATTTTTATGATTTTTATTTTTTTTGTGATTAATATTTACTGTAATTGATTATAATTATGATTATAATGTTTACAATTATAATAAACGGGACGCGATCAAAACGTGTCAGCAATTCAAATGTTTGGAGGCCCTCGTAGGAAGAAAATTTTGATGTGTATTGAATGACCTGTATGGGATGTAATAAGTCTAGTTTTGAATTTGAGAAACAAATGCAGCTTTAAGGTTTCTACTTTTATTAAGTGTCACTTCATTGCATTTCAAGTTTAAACAAATGTCTGTAGATTTAGACCCACCAGATCCTTTGACTGAAACATCGGCCCATTGATTAAAAAAAAAAAAAATACTGGAACAGTTGGTCGAATTGGTTAAAAGCGTTCTATCAGTTGAGCCTATAAGAATTAGAATTAGGAAATGGTTGAATCGATCAAAAATCAATTCAATCAATAAAAAGATTAAATTAAATAGATAAAAAATAATTGTTCTGCATATCTTTATTTTTTAAAAAATTTTATTTGTAATCAATTGATATTTGTACTTTTAAATTTTTATTTTGTATTAAAAATTATATCATTATATTAAATACATAATTTTGTTGATTATTAATTATATTTAATATGTATTTTACATTAAACTAGTGTTTACATATTAAAGGAAGAATTAAACTAGTGTATCCAATGAATTGAAACAGCTACGTCAAAAATCAAAGATCCAACAGGTTCTTACCTTTGCTGCGCCTTTGCCAGTGTTGGCTCTATATTCATCATTATTTGTGTTTAACCTTTTTATCCTATACATATTTAAATTTAGAAATGATATATAATTTTATCAAATATATATAAATAAGTAAATTATAAATTTTTAATATACACATATCAAATATATATTTATATTTAATATTTATATTTAATATTTATGCTCAAATAGAAGAAACATAAATGTTATTATGTCAAAACTGGTGAAGGGTGAAAAATGTATTTTATTGTTATTTAATAAAATATCAAATTAATGGAGTTCTTATGTGAAATTAAAATCCGTGACATAACTATTATTGCTATTTAACAAAGCACCAAATTAATGGAGTCTCTATGTAATTTATTTAACGGTTACAAATAAAAATTAAAAAAAAAATGATAAAGGTTCAATTGATTTTTTTTTTATTGTTAATGAGATATATATATATATATATATATATATATAAGTCAAAATTATAACTATTGGGGTTTACGTAAAGCATCCATTTTGAATACTAAAATTCTCAGAAGTATTTTAAAATGAGAAGATAAATAAGAAAAGTCTAACGATCGGAATATGTTCAATCTTTATATGAAATATTTCAAATCTTAATTAACTTGAACGATTTGGGAGCCTAATATGAAGTGACACAAGATTGAGTTGATTTATATTTGCAATCAACGATTTGGATACGAAAATTACACGGATCTGATAATTTGAATTAAAGTAATCTAAATATAAAATTCAAATGATTCAAATCCAAATCAATATAGAATTATTTTTGTAAATTATTTCTTTTATCAAACTTATGATATAGATTTCTGTCCAATAAAAAAATTCTCATGTAAATAAGTTATCCGATTTCTAAATTAAAGAGCAAGACGTACATAGGCTAGGTATCGGATATGATTTTTGTCGATTTGACTCGCACCAACTCGAATTAATATTTAATAATAAAACTATTTTTATTTAATTTTAATTATAAGATATATATCAAATTTGTAATATTTATATGTAAGTATAACATTTACATTAATGTAATATAAATAAAGTACTGAAGTTTATTAGCTTAACGCGAGAGGATATGCAGGCTGTACACTAACTCTCGGTGTAAGAAATGGCATCCTATACCAAGCCCATGATTGTAGTAGCCATAAACAACCACCTATGTCACGGGTGCCTTTAGTTGCGGCCCGACAGAGTTTCCTATATAAGAATCCTAAACAAGCTGAACCTCAACTATAATTATCAGCCACTCTGAAATCTCGTAAAATTGGAAGATACATTAAATGAACCCGGTTACTAGATTTATCGAGCAATAATATTCCTCAAATTAAGCGTAAAATATATGCTCTAACAGCATATTCTATATCTTGTATGGTTGGATTCTGTGGGAGTGTAGCGATAGTTCTTTTTAACCAAATTATTTTCAGTCTTGAGCCTTCTAAATAGTTATCAGGAGGTGTTTGACCCAATAATTCAAGGCACACGTCAGCCCATTCCCAAAAACTCCACCTGTTACTGCTTCGCCATCAACAGGGAGTCCTAATTGAAGTGCAACATCTTCTAGGGTGATCGTGCATTCACCGCATAAAAGATGAAATGTGTATGTTTTGGGTTTCCATCATTGAATCAACGGTTTTATTAGCCCATCCTCATATTGCGGGGTTCTAATTAAAGCTGCATGGTAAAATCCAGCAGACCTTAGATAGTCCATAATATATACATTTGGTTCTTCCAAAGCAAATTTTCGTGACTGTAACTCGCAATCAAAATCATGTTCAATAAGTAATTAATTCATTAGTTATAAAATTCTAAATTCGTAATATTCAAATATTTGAACTTGGTAAATTAAATTTTAGTACCTTGGATAATACCTTTGACGATATATGAATTTTTTGTAGTCTTAACAATGATGATGATTATGATGATGAAGCCATTATATCAGTCAAAATTATGCTTACAAGAACTAAAATTTTTTAACATTAAAATAACTTAATATACTAAAAATCAACTTGCACAAGAAAAAAGCTTAACTACAACATAAATAAATTAAAATAAATTACAACAAATTACATTATAATAAATCATGATAATAAATAATAAAGTACATTATAGTAAATTACAAAGTTAAATATCATATTTTTTTTTCGTTAAATAAAAAAAGTAAAAATCGTACCTTAATCTCTTTAACAAATTTCAATTTCTACAAAAAATCTTAATTAGTACAAAAAATATTAAATCATGATAATAATAATAATAATAAATTATAAAATTAATATTACGTTATTTAAATAAAAATTTTAAATTATACCTTAATCAAAACTAATAATTATGATAATAAATTATAAAACTAATTATATTTTAATATTATAAAAACATTTTTATAAATAAAAATTAAAACATACCTTATTTCTTTTCTTCCTCTTTATATTCGATATGAGAAGAAGAGCTTTAAGCTCTATTTATAAAGAGCTTGAAGCTCTTCCGGCTCCTTCTCGAATTCCCCCCAATAATTAATTGATTCTTTAACGTCACGGGCTATAAAGTCAGTGACTTTAAACATAATGCTCTGCTATAAAATGGTAGGGCCGACCCCCCTTCCTGACAAAATAATTGAGCTGGGTTGGGGGAATTCCCACTTGGCATTTTTTGATTTGGGAACTCACCCACTCAGTGGACGAGTTTCCAACGGTATATTATTTACTGATGGAAACTCGCAAACTCAAGTTGATGAGTTCCCATCATATTTACTCATTGCCGTTTCAACTGACAAGTTCTCAACGCAAAATAAAAAATAAGCATATTTTAAAAATTAAATTAAAAATGATGCATTAACGAAAATAAAAAAAATTATCAATAATGATATAAAAAAGCCTCACACTGCATCCTCATGCTCCAAAAATACAAATAAATCTCCATTTTACCCTCGACTTTGAGGCTCTGATTTCATCAAAATCAAAAGAATAATAAAGTAAAGAGTTAATTATAGGAATGATCTTTATATTATATATTTTTTAAATATATAAATTTAATAATTTTAAATATTTATATATTAATATATATAAAATAATAAAAATATAATACGATGAAAATATATATGTCAAAATTATTTAATATAAATATTTATATATCGATTAAAATTTATATAAATATAAAATATTTTAAATGTAATTATGATATATCAAAATAAATAAATATAAAATACATGAATTATTATATTTATAAATAAACACATTTATTATAATTTTATCAAATATATAAATATTATATACTAATATCATTAAAAAAATATTAACATGATATTTATATAATTAACCTTAAAGTAAATAAAATTAAAATCAAAATTTATTTTAAATATATAATTAAAAAAATAATATAGTAAGATCATCTGTCCAATTAACCCTCAAATAAAAAAAAATAACATAATAAAAATCCAATTTCTGTATGCATATCTTTGTCATTTGACTCTCGGTTGATTTGTTCACTTTTTCTGCTCTCTTTCTTTCAGTCATGGAGAGAAAGAGAGAAAATTTGTACAAAATCATGGAAAATATTTTTATTTAATAAAAATTAATTTTTTGGCTACATTTTTTGCGTCTCTTCTTTCGGTAAATTGGCTTTTTGATTTGATAAAAATGATTTTTGGTTTCCTCTCCTTTCGTTTTTTTAAGGGTTTTTTTTAGGGTTTTGAGGTTTCAAAATCTAGTCTCAGACAATTCAGATGAAAACAAAGACATTTAGGTTAATTTATTTTTAAGTGTTATAGGCTCAAAGTTATGACCTCTTTTTTTTTTTTTAAATAATGTTTGGGTACTTAGAAAGTGAAGCAAAGGTGAAGAAAATGGAAAATAAGATGACATTTTTAGGTTCTGGTGTTCTTTTCCCTATGCTTTTAAAAATTTTGTGCCTTTACGATTTTTGAGTTGATTTTTTTTTGTTACTGGAAATTAGGGATTTAAATTGCATTTGCTGAGTGATTGCGGACCTAATTAGTCTTATTGCGATCACTGTGAGTGAGGACGTAATTAATGCTATCGCGACCAATTGCGATGAACACTTAAACCTAAAATCGTGACTGTAATGTTGCGTTGCATTCTGATCGCTATTTGAATTCCAGCTGAAAGTTTGGACATTGATTCTTTTCTTCATTTTATTGGGAATGAAACAAAAGGCTTAACGTTTAGGCTTTTTTAGCTAGTTTTCTAAAACTCATTTGTTGAGTTTCTTTGTTTTATCAGGGTTCTTTTATTGAGGTAGACTAAAAAGAAGAAAATTTTGAGGTAATTTGGCTTTTTACACTTTTCCTTCTACTTCTTGTTTAACCCTTTTCTTTTGCATGTAATCTTTGCTTAGAAAATTTATTCCAAAAACAAAGATAGAGAGGTGCAAGGAATTTGAGCCATTAGCGTTTTGGTAGTCAGGTTCTGTTTGATTTTTAATTTTACTTATAAGTCATGCATGTCTTTTGTCTTGCATTTTCTTTGGCTATCTTCCTACTGAAGAAGAGTTCCTTGTTTAGTTGACCTTAGTCAAGGTCAGTCTTTTTGTATTTCGGAAATAAGAAAAAAAAAAAAATCCCCTTTATCTCTGTGTTGTTTACCTGGCATCATGACTTTGTGAAGTTAGCTAGCTAAAATTTCTTGTTTTTGGCTGTTGATTTTCATCATTTTGCTTTGTATCGAGGCCACCAGTTAATTTAATGGAAAAACTGAATATATATTTTCAACATAAATGTAGCTACTGTTTCATGATTGTCCATGCTTCATTGGTTTGAAATGCTCCATTTCCAAGTCTGAGTGACATAGGGCTCAGGTTGTAGGTATACAACCTTAAACTGAGGTGGATTTGTAAAGCAATTCATTTTGACCCTATCCTTATTATATAGGATGACCATTCGATACTGTGTGGGTTTTGACATCCAACTTAGCTGAAAAGCTTTTGAATGTAGTAATAGGGAGATAACTGCCAATGATTTTAAAATGGTTAGCACAGGCTTTTTTTTCCATCTTGTGGTCTTCTTCTATATTTTTCTCCTTATCGTCATGCTTGTTAAATTGTTTCTCTGCACGGTTTTATCTTACAGTTTAAAGCAAGAAATATGGAGGAAAATTCCTCAGCAATTATTTTAGATGGTGAGATAGTTGGTATAAGGTTCTGTTTGGCAACTCCTAAAGAAATTGTAAGTTGAAATTTGTCTTATTTCATTTATTTGTTCATTTGCTCGTTTTTCTGTGACATAGTCTTCCCTATTGATCTGTTATCATTTGGATGATCGGGGCATACGATCTTTCGATGGTCTACTTATTTTCTGGCCCCTCCCCCTCTTATCTTGGTTCATGCAAAGGAGTTATCTCTGGTATTTATTTGTACTTTTTGGAACTAGTTTTAGCATCTACATTGGGGAAATGGAATGATTCACCAACAGTGTTTTCTATGAAACTACTTTTGATTCACTGTGGTTATCATCTAGAAGTATTTACTGTCAAATTAATGTTGTTAATAGTGGACGAAATTCTCTTATTAGTTGTGCATTAGTTCATACTTTGATGCTGATTGACTTTCTCCATCTTCCAAAATTTATTTGCAGCTTACAGCATCAATCAGTGGCTTTCCTATTAACCATGTTAGTCAGCTCTCAAATTCCTACCTTGGCTTGCCTCTCGAATTTGGTAAATGTAATGCATGTGGTACTTCTGAACCTGGACAATGTGAAGGTGTTTACGTCTATCCTTGTCAATGTATAAAAGTTGAAAACCAAAAAAAAAAAAAAAAAAAAAAAGAGAGAGAGAGTATTTATTATGAAGAAAATGCCCTCGAGCATATTTCAAGAAGCCCAACTTTTCATTTATGTTGTTGCTTTCAGGTCATTTTGGATATATTGAATTACCAATACCAATATATCATCCTAGCCATATCAGTGAATTAAAGCGACTGTTGAGTTTGCTGTGCTTGAAGTGCCTAAAATCGAAGAACAAGGTACTAGCTTATCAATTATTGCATTATCTATAATAGATGATCCTGTTTTGAATTCTCCATGTACAAGAAAAAGGCTCTGATCTCTCTTGGCCTTCGTTGCTTAAATTGAGGAAGATGAAAGTTCTACCACGTGTATTGTTGTCACATGATGCATAGCTTTTTAGGTTGAAGTGTAAATCAGTCTTCCATGCTCCATTAGTGTAAGACATAAATTGTGGGATGTTGGTGTATAAACCTTGTAGGATATATATATGTATATACACTTTCTAAAAATGTTTAGAATATTATGAACTGAGATAAAAGGAGAAATATCACTACCAATGATGGATTGATACTTGTAATAATATTATAAATATTGTTACCTTACTGACTGCAGGAACAACTTTAAAATTATTAAATTTAAGAATTCATCCCTTCAATGTAAAGTAATCCAAGAACAGCGCACTTGTTTGAGCTAAAACAGGATTAAAATCATGCCAGTAGTCAATATAATAAAAGGTTTCTCTATTTCCTCTCACTGCCCCTAGTAAATAGCTCTCCCAAATGCTTATGAGAAATAAGAGGACATAGATTTGCCATCCCCTATTTGTTTCCATTTGAAGTTGCTTTTTCTTCCTCCATTTTACCTATTTTCTCTGTCTAGAACTAAGATCAGCAATTTAGCTTATTGTCCTTTGTTTAACTTATATCATCCTCTTATGTTTGCACAAATCATGAATTGGCGCTTAAAGTCATAAGCTGCTAAAGAATTTCAGTTTTGTAAAAAAAAAAAAAATGCTTAATCTTGTGGAAGTTTCTAGAAATACCTTGATTTCTCTGGCAAATCAGAAACTCTGAGCTCTTTGCACTGCAGTTTTTATATGATTGTATTCCTGATTTTTAATGACACGTTATTAGTGAAAGGTTGGATTCTTAATTCTTACTTCTTACAAAATAGGATGCTGCTAATCTGCCGATGTATTTAACTTGCTTGGTAGTTATTACTCTTGTATCTTTCAGTTTCAGGTTAAAAGTGGCAGTGTCGCTGAAAGATTGCTAGCATCCTGTTGTGAGGTGAGTTTGAAGTGCCTAACATTTTTTGCTTGTTTGATTTGCAGTACGCCATTCTAACTAATTGCGGTTTATCATTTTTGATGATGTCTAATATATTTTATATCTTTTTTAAACAAGTTCTCTCTTTCTCTCTCTTGCGTTTGTGCGTGCATTCACACAGTTCTCTTTCCACTAATGAACTGTTTTTCATGATGGAGGAGATGGGTTGTTTTTAGAGCCTACTGCTTCAGATGAAAGGGAGGCAAAATTGTGCGATTGTGATAACTGATTTTACTTTAAGGACAACTCTTGTAAAATATTTACATTGACTGACAGTAAATAATGTATAGATTGCGCATTATGTGGTATCTAGTATAATACCTGATTCTTTCTCCGTGTTAAATGAGAATTATATTTTGATTTTAGTGAGAACCTTCCATCTAGATCAAGTTGTCCTTGTGTATTTGGTGACAGCTGGTGGATTTTAGGCAGAAAAATGGGTTAATTTGTTATGTACTTGTTCTCTGTAAATTCCATTGGAGGGGTGTTAGTCTTTTATTTTCTTATTCTTTTTTCTTTTGATTTTCACAGAATGCTCCACAAGTTTCAATTAAAGAGGTTAAAACAGCAGATGGTGCTTGGTATTTGGAGTTGAAGCAGCCATCTAGACAAGCAAGAACTAACTGGAATTTTTTAGAGAGATATGGTTTCTGCTATGGTGACAATCATACTCGAACTCTTCTGCCTTGTGAGGTTTGGCTTCAACTTCTCTCATCTTTGGTGTTTGACCTCTGCCTTCATGTTGTTCTTGTTTGTCAAGATTTGATGTGAGTCATTGTGTCCGATTCACTTTTTTCTTCTCTTTTTCGCCTATTTTTGTCACATTTGGTTGTTTTATTTTGAGCTTTACATGTCTAACTTTTTCTTTTTCCTCCCTTTATCATGCTGCAACATAGTTCGTGGTCAAGCATCTGGACATGCATGTGCTTGTCTTAGTAGCATAGAAGTTCAGTATAGTAGTAGTCTTTTAAAGCAGACAGTAGTGCATTCAAGCTGGGCTTATTTTTTGTTCATATTACTTGGTTTCAAGCATCAACAGCCCTTTTTGTTTTAATTTTTTATTAGTCTCTGAAATATTCCAAATGCATCTGAATTAAATCATTTTTGGTTCCTGAAAACAAGCTGCTCTGAGTAGTTGATTTGTTGTAGGAATTTTTACTAAATCTAGAACAGCTATCATCAGGAAAGCATTAGGTTTCCTGAAATGTTTTATAGGCTGTCATATGACTTCTGTTTGATATTGTGTAGTTGGTGAAAGATAAGTTGTTTCAGGGTTAAGTTTTATTTGTTTAGCAACACTAACAGGTGATGGAAATACTCAAGAGAATTCCTGCACAGACAAGACGAAAGCTTTCTGGGAAAGGGTTCTTCCTACAAGAGGGATATATTTTGCAATATTTGCCCGTTCCTCCAAATTGTTTATCTGTCCCAGACATTTCGGATGGTGTTAGTATCATGTCCTCAGTAAGTATAGTAGGAACAAATGGGGTTGCATATCTTGATGTTTTGTCGGATCATGTTAGTGTTATCTCTTCCGTGGTTAAAAATGTATTATTTATTTATTTTTTGGCAGGATCTTTCTACAACAATGCTGAGAAAGGTTCTGAAGCAAGTTGAGATCATTAAAAGCTCAAGGTCTGGTACCCCAAATTTCGAATCGCACGAAGTAGAAGCTAATGATTTGCAATCAGCAGTTCAGCAATATCTTCAAGTTAGGGGTACTGTCAAAGCATCACGCAATATAGATGCACGATATGGGGTTAACAAAGATGTTACTGATTCGTCAACTAAAGCATGGCTCGAGAAAATGAGAACACTGTTTATTAGAAAAGGTTCAGGATTCTCTTCACGCAGTGTGATTACTGGTGATCCATACAAAAAGGTGAATGAAATTGGCATTCCATCTGAAATTGCTCAGAGGATTACTTTTGAGGAGAGGGTTAACATGCACAACCTGAAATATTTGCAAAATCTGGTAGATAACAAGTTGTGTTTGACCTACAGAGATGGTTCTTCTACATATTCATTGAGGGAGGGTTCAAAGGGGCACACCTTTTTGAGACCTGGTCAGCTGGTACATAGGCGAATTATGGATGGGGACATTGTTTTCATAAATAGGCCGCCAACAACACATAAGCATTCATTGCAGGCACTTTCAGTATATGTGCATGACGATCATACAGTGAAGATAAATCCCTTAATTTGTGGCCCACTAAGTGCTGATTTTGATGGAGATTGTATTCATTTGTTCTACCCGCAGTCTTTATCGGCAAAAGCGGAAGTGGTCGAGCTCTTTTCAGTGGAGAAGCAGTTGGTTAGCTCTCATAGTGGCAACCTAAATTTGCAGTTGGCCACTGATTCATTGTTGTCACTGAAAGTTATGCTTCAGACATTTTTGTTTAAAAAGGCAGATGCTCAACAATTGTCGATGTTTCTTTTTTCAGCTTTGCCACAGCCTGCTTTTTTGAAGGGTAATCATGTTGCTCCCTGTTGGACAGCTTTTCAAATTCTGCAGAGTGCTTTTCCTGCGCGCCTAGACTGCTCCGGGGATAGATACTTAATTGGAAAAAGTGATATATTGAAAGTCGATTTCAATAGGGACCTAATTCCATCTGTCACCAGTGAAGTCGTGGGGTCTATTTTCTTTGAGAAGGGTCCAAAAGAGGTTCTTAACTTCTTTGATTCTTTACAGCCTTTATTGATGGAGAATATCTTTGCAGAGGGCTTCACTGTTAGTCTAAAAGATTTTTCTTTGTCCAGGGAAGTTATAGAAAATATTCAAAGGGATATCCAGGTTATTTCTCCTTTGCTTTATCAGTTAAGGTCAACATATAATGAATTAGTTGAGCTGCAAATCGAGAATCACATCCGAATAGCCAAAGCACCAGTTGCAGATTTCATACTAAAATCATCTGCTTTGGGGGATTTAATTGACTCTAAGAGCGATTCTGCTGTCAATAAGGTTGTTCAGCAGATTGGATTCTTGGGACTGC
The DNA here is from genome assembly GCA_038381775.1 of Adansonia rubrostipa. Lineage (NCBI taxonomy): Eukaryota > Viridiplantae > Streptophyta > Magnoliopsida > Malvales > Malvaceae > Adansonia > Adansonia rubrostipa. The sequence continues at coordinate 905,545 of JBBYHM010000024.1, read as the reverse complement.
AACTTTCTGATAAAGGAAAATTCTACTCAAAGTCTTTGGTTGAAGATGTGGCATACCAATTTCAAAGCATATATCCTTCTGATGCAGTTGATTATCCTTCTGCTGAGTTTGGACTAATTAAGAGTTGCTTTTTCTGCGGGCTGGATCCATATGAGGGCATGGTTCATTCAATCTCTACTAGAGAAGTCATGGTTCGCTCCACAAGAGGATTGTCTGAACCTGGGACCTTGTTTAAGAATTTGATGGCCATCCTTCGTGATGTCGTTATTTGTTACGATGGCACAGTTAGAAATATCAGTAGCAATTCAATAATTCAATTTCAATATGGGTTAAGTGCTAGATCTAGACGTCGATTCCCAGCTGGTGATCCTGTGGGTGTCTTAGCTGCTACTGCAATGTCAAATCCAGCATATAAAGCAGTTCTTGATTCAACTCCTAGTAGCAATTCTTCTTGGGAACTGATGAAGGTAATCGCCGTTAGTCCATTGTGGCTTGCGTAGAATGAAATGATTAGGTAGTCCTTAAGCTTGTCTTTTTTCTTTAGCACTTACTATTACTCATGGTGATTTTCTTATTTTCAGGAAATATTGCTTTGCAAAGTCAGTTTCAAAAATGACCTGATTGACCGCCGTGTGATTCTGTATTTGAAAGATTGCGATTGTGGGAGAAAGTATTGCCAAGAAAATGCAGCATATCTTGTTAAGAATCAACTGAGAAGAGTCAAACTCAAAGATACTGCAGTAGAGTTCATCATTGAGTATGTTTAATTTCATAATCACTCGGTTTCCAGGGTTTCATTTTCTTTTTTCCATTTATTGTTTGTTAAAAAGGGGATACATATGATTACCGTTGGGCTTAGCAGTAGTATGATTCCTAACCTTAGCCCATTACAGATACAAGCAGCAGCAAACTGGATCAGAAGTTGAGGCAGGCCTTGTTGGTCATATCCTCCTCAATAAGGTTACTATACTTAGCCTAACGTTATTGTATCTTTTGGGATATATTTAAAACTTTAAATTGTGTCCTTGTTGCTTCTTTTAAGATATCTCATTTTGGAAGTGGTGAAAAAACAGGCTCTATTGAAGGAGATAAGTATTAGTATGCAAGAGATTCATATGAAGTGCCGAGAAACTATTAACTCCTTTCGTAAGAAGAAAAAGACTGCTGAAACTTTTAGGAGGACAGATTTGTTTGTCAGGTTTGTTTTCTTCAGCCAAACTTGTTATGGTGTGCTGGAAGTGTTTTCAGTATTGTACCGTCTGTTTTCAGTATTGTACCGTCCATTAATGGTTACTGCCAGGAATTTGCTAAAAGTTATTGTACTTCCTCTGATTAGACAAGCAACGTATATTGGTACAAGTTCTTAGCATTTTGTTCTCTAACTGATGGCATGGCAGTATATGACATCAGTAATCACATCGATATGTGAAATAGATGCAAATTCTTCCGAGTTACTGATCTTGTGCCAAAATAGGACTAATGCCAATTATCAACAATTAGCTATTAGTTAAAGTGTCCTGAAAAAATATTCCAATTTTACCTCTTGTCTGCACCTTCTCCTTGTTTTGGGGTCCTAAAATTGCTTCTGCTTTTCATTAAGAGATAAATTGAAAACATCTTAAAACTTAGGCTTTAACTCAATTGGTAATGTTGGGTTGAGGCATGGATAGAGATCCTAGGTTTGAGCAGTAGTGCTCTCCCTTTTAACAAAAATATAAAAAGAATCTCTTAAAATTTTTGCATGATAAGAATCCCAGCTGATGTTGGCCTTTTGTCTGGAAGGAACCTGATGGATCACCAGGTTGCCCCCCTGAAAAGAATTTGGAAGCCCTTTGCTGTTCGGTTTTAGCACGTATTGTCTGTTATCTATTTGACCGTATCTGCTGTCTGTTCATCGTGACTTTCTCTTTTGTTTGCATTTCTTATTGCTCAGAATCTCCATTATTTCTTGATCCACCACACTTTTGTGTTATAATGTACATAAAATTCCCTCTCTTTTAAACTTCTTGGCAGTGAATATTGTTCTCTCCAGCAATCCTGTGTGGACAAGTGGGTTGACATGCCATGCTTGATGTTCTTTTCCCGAAATACAAACGATGATAATCTAGATAGTACTATACAAATCCTGGCTGACATCATCTACCCTGTTCTTCTACAAACAGTCATCAAGGGTATTGCCGTAGACTATTTTTGTGATTTTTGGTATTTGGTTTCTCTTTTGATGAAATGTTTATGAATGTAGTTTACTTATTGGTTTAGTATACTTTTAGAAAGCTGAGGTGATGTGTGATTAGCTGTCTTCTTCAAAGTTTTCTGTTCCTTTCTCTTGGTTTTTATCTTAGTGTGATGAATCTGATATTTACTTAGCATGGAAGATAAATTTCGTTACTCATTGATGCTAAGCCTTTTACAAAGATTAGAAATTCATTGCAAACTATATAGCATTTTCTTACATTTCATCCATCTGCTCATTTTAATCAAATATGGTTACTTTGTTTGCTCTTTGCCTTTCTGTGGCAAGATTTCGGGGTGAAACTGTGAGTGACAAAATGTCATACCAAGCAAATCTAAGAATAGATTGTAAGAGGACAAACCTAAAGTCATAGAATAATCTAACTTAACCATTGATCCTTGTCATTTCAGGAATCGTTGAACTTTGTTCTCCTGCATGATAGAGTATCAAAATCCATAATATGAAAACCTAAGTTTTTTAATATGAAATTATGTTAACAAGATAAGGTCTTCAATGGTTGCAGATATAGTCTTCTCCAATGTCTAGTCATACTCTTTGAGTATTCTAATTTTTTGAGTTTAATGCATATGGAAGAAGTGTATAAGGATCAAAAAGGGGTTGGCCACAAAACTCATATAGATATCCGCAAAATCATTGTAGTTGTATCATTAATTTTCAACTTTGGACAATTCTCAAGTTGTTTGCTTTACCAAATCTTTTGATAGTTGGACTTGAATACCTTATATGTCTCAATTCTATTTAGCTTGTAATCTGTGAAGCTGGTTGAGGTGGTTGCTTATGACAGAGTGTTTGCAATTTGATATCTTTAATGGACAGGTGACCCCCGTATCAGTTCAGCAAATATTATCTGGGTTAACCCAGATACAACGACTTGGATAAGAAATCCTAGCAAGACTCAGGAGGGTGAATTGGCTTTGGAAGTAGTTTTGGAGAAATCCGCTGTGAAGCAGAATGGTGATGTCTGGAGGACTGTCATAGATTGCAGTCTTCCAGTACTAAATTTAATCGACACCCGGAGGTCAATACCTTATGCGATAAAGCAAGTCCAGGACTTGCTCGGAATTTCTTGTGCTTTTGAACAAGCAGTGCAGGTATATTTCAACTGAATAATTAATTGTGGAGTTGGGTTTAGATGGTTGTTTCGACACACATACTTTTGTGTTTGTCTTGCATTTTTTGCACGTGTGGCATCTACTGTAGCAGAATCTACTTTTGCTGACTATTAGTGGATGAATTTAAGAGCTCATATTGACTGCTATGGTAACAAATAATCTTAAAGTTTTATTGTTTCAGTCTCTTAATCTCTCTGTCACTGAAAATGCTCACTTTTTTGTGACAAATTTGCAGCGTCTCTCCACTTCAGTGTCAATGGTGACAAGAGGTGTTTTAAAGGAACACCTTGTGCTCTTAGCAAACAGCATGACATGTGCTGGAAATTTGATCGGCTTCAACTCTGGTGGTTATAAGGCTCTAACTCGCTCATTGAATATTCAAGTGCCATTTACTGAAGCAACGCTGTTTGTAAGTATTTTGTTATTCTTTCTTAGAACAAGTACAAGTATTTCAGTTCTTGGATAAACCAATGTTCCTTTTGAATTGATCAGTTCTTGTATGGTTGCATAGACACCAAGAAAGTGCTTTGAGAGAGCTTCCGAGAAATATTACGATGATTCCTTGTCAAGCATAGTTGCATCCTGTTCTTGGGGTAAACGTGTGGCTGTTGGAACTGGATCACGGTTTGACCTCCTGTGGAATCAGAAGGAGGTATGTCATATTTGAAGTTATTCTTTTTAATGATATTCCTCACTATTATACTCTATTGCTCGGACTTTGTATTTTTGGTGGAGTTTCGGTTTCAATACGACTCTACATGCAGATGGGTATGGGATCTGTGTTCAATTTGGTTGGAGATAATTTAATCTGCCAAATTAGACCAAGTTATAGCTGTATTTGCATGTATTCCTGTGTTACTCGGGCTACCGTGTGAGTGTCGGATATGGGTATATTTAATCTCTTTGAAGTTTTTTCATGTATTTGGAGGGTCTTTGGTGGGTCATATCCCCATAACTGTCTCAAAAAATGTGTCAGAAGCAGCTGTCAAATATGGGTACTTCAAGAAAAATGAAGAGTTGGAGCAACATAATTTTGTTCTTTTTCATGTAGTTGGCATGCCAGATGCTTAGATACATATTGCACCTAGCACCTGTACTTGAGTCCGAACAACATAGCTCTTATCGCCTTTCATTGATTTTTAGCGTAGCATTTCTCATTATTGTTTTTCTTTCCTAGTCTGGATCTGATCAAATGAGTGGAATGGATGTCTACAACTTTCTGCACATGGTCAGTAGTGGTGGTGGACTCAATTCTAATACCGCTTGCCTAGGAGAAGAAGTTGATGATCTAATGGAAGTTGATGAAGTGGCGGAGTGGTTCTTGTTTCCAGACCATAGCACTGGTTTAGATAAGCCAGTGTTTGAGGACGCGGCTGATTTTGAGAATAATTTAGACAGTCAGCCAGCTGGTTCAAATTGGGAAAAAGTTATGTCTTCAGACAAAGTGTCTGATGTTGGTTGGGATGCTTTGTCTGCACGGAATAAAAATACTGAGGATGGTTCAAAGAAGCAAAATGACTGGTGTGAGTGGGGGACAAGCAAATCTAAATTGCAAGATGTTGTCTCTCCAAAAGAGGATGGAACTTCTATGGAAGAGCAAACTGAATTGTGCGGTTGGGGAATGAAAAAGTTTGATAAACAAGATATGCTTCCTGTGGAAGAGAAAACCTTCAAGTTCAATGGTTGGGATGCTGGCGCTAGTTGGGGAACAACGGGCAAAGGCTCGAAAAACCCTGACGCTAGTGATGCAGTGCCATGGTCTGCTTGGAGTACTAAAGATTCTGCCCCTGCAAAAACCTTGGACGAATCTTCCAAATCTAATGGCTGGGATAATATTTCTTCTTGGGGGAAGAAGATTGCTGCAGTTCGTGAATCTGGCTTCAGTGGAAATGATACCCAGCTGGACGAAGGGAGAGAGGAAAGTGCATGGGATAATAAAGCGAGTCAAGTAAAGCCAGTGCAATCGACATCTGGTTGGGGGACAAAAGGTTCCATCCCTTCAAAAACCTTGGATGAATCTCCTAAATCTGGTGGCTGGGATGAGGTTTCTTCTTGGGGGACAAAGATTGACACTCTTCGTGAATCTGGCTTCATTGGAAATGATGCCCAGCTGGACCAAGGGAGGGAGGAAAGTGCATGGGATAATAAAGCAAGTCAAGTAAAGCCAGTGCGATTGACATCTGGTTGGGGGACAAAAGATTCCATCCCTACAAAAACCTTGGACGAATCTTCCAAATCTAGTGGCTGGGATAATGATCCTTCTTGGGGGAAGAGGATTGCAGCAGTTTATGAATCTAGCTTCACTGGAAATGATATCCAGCTCGACCAAGGGAGAGAGGAAAGTGCATGGGATAATAAAGCAAGTCAAGTAAAGCCAGTGCAACAGACATCTGGTTGGAATAACAAAATTACCATGGAGAATGCAGTTCAATCGACATCTGGCTGGGGTGAAAAAGCTACGCAGGAAAAGCCAGTTCAGTCGACATCTGGTTGGGTTTCTTCTACTGCTGCAGGCTGGAGTAAGGATGAGTCACCTATAAAGAATAGTTCTTCGGACCAACAAAAGTCACCTACAATGTATAGTGGTTGGGATCAACAAAAGTCTCCTTCGATGAATAGTTCTTGGAACCAACAAAAGTCGCCTGCAATGAGTAGTTCTTGGGGCCAACAAAAGTCACCAGAATTTTCACTAGGTTGGGGCTACCTTAATGAGTCAAACCAACCAGCTAGTTCAAGTGGCTGGGATGTGCTAGATGGTGAGGGTAACACTCAAAGTGAAAAACAGCATCAGTGGGGACAGTCTAGGGGCTCACGTCGCTGGGCTTCAGATGCTGGTAAGAAGAATCGTACTGTGAAGTCACCTCGAATGATGAATGATGATTCCAGTATGGCTGCAATGTACACTGCTACAAGACAGAGATTAGACATGTTTGCTTCTGACGAGCAAGATATTCTCTTGGTTGTTGAGCCACTGATGCAATCTATCAGAAAAATAATGCACCAGTCTGGGTAAATTTTCTCTGACTTTTGCTCTTGAATTTTTGTGGCAATATAGGTTTTTAGATACATCACAGGTAGAAAGGAATGTTGTTGCTTTTCCCCTGCACAGTTGACATGGATCTGCTTTAGGAAACTCCGGTAAATTAGATACTCTTACATTTGATCTTCAATTTCTATGGCAATATAGGTTTTTAATTGCCTTACAAGCTGGAAGCAATTTCTTTGTATTGATACTTAGTACCCTTCCCCTTGACATGATCATGAGTTGGGAAATTCTGATGATTCTTTTAAGCATTAGGATTTGCTCAAGTCTTGTTAGATACTAATGTTACAAAGCAGACACTTCCAATCACTTAGCCTACATTTATCCTTGGTGTCTAATTATGATAATGCTTAATCTTTTTCTACTTTCCCATCCCTGAGCCCTGCAGTCAATAGTTTATGCTCCACTCTGCATGTTTTCATCTTATCCCAGTTTTCTGAATAGAAAATTCATATGTGAAGGTACAACGATGGGGATCCGCTGTCAGCTGATGATCAGTTGTTTGTACTTGATAATGTTTTTACTCACCATCCAGACAAAGCAGTAAAGATGGGTGCCGGTATTGATTATATCATGGTATGCATCGTTATCCAATTTTTTCATAGTTTGCTTTTGTTGCTTAGGATTTGTGATTTGTGAGCTTTTGATCTGAGAAGTACTAAATAAAGGTAGAGCTGTATTTCAACCTGCACGAAGTGGACGATGACATCTGTGTAAACACATTCTCTCCTTTATGCTTTGAGTTCCATTAGTTACTTGCATGAGTCACATCACTATTGATCCCTCTTACTGGCTCATATTTTTTTTCATGTTTTTACGTGTTACCTTCTATGACAATGTTTCAAGTTCACCAATGATAAGATAGAGTTGCTTGCAATGTTCCAAGGCTCCAACACTGAAACTTTATCTCTTTGAAGTTCAACTTTATTGGATTCTCGGGCCTTTCTAAAGTATGCTGGTAATATCTGATGAAAGCTTCTTTAGCTTAGGGTGATGTTTTCTTGTCTTTTATTCACCTAAAGAACTAAACTCCCATGAAATGTCTGATGGTTATGTTTGTTTGGGACTGTGCTGTATGTGTGCATATATTAAAACTTGTATATATTTGATACACTTCCGCAGAATCTAGATCCTATGCTGTATGGTCAAGCCATCAACTAAACACGTCTCATGCTTGCTGGTCCTTGCCCTAGATTTGGTTTTGTTAAGCATCCAACTTAAAACCAATTGGTAATAGGTAGAGAGGCCCAAATTGAATAAAAAACCATAGTCTATGTTGCTCGACTCAAGTGTGAGTGTCGGATACGGGTATGTTTCTGATATAAGTATATTCTGAATTTTTTTTGAGGATTTTCCTTGTATTTGGAGGGTTTTTGGAGGGCCATATGTCTGCTATGCATTGGGCATGGGTGTCAGACATGGATACTTTAAAAAAAAATGAAGAGTTGGAGCAACATAGACCTAAAGAAACCCAAAACTTGATAGATGTGGGATAACACTAGTTAACAGGTTCAAAATTTCTTGTCTGTTTTAAGTTTTGTAAACAAGGAGTGAAGGTTGTAATTAGACTTCTTAAAAGACTCGAGAAAAAACACAGTTGTGCATCTAGTCATCAGCATAGGATGAAGTGATCTATTTTCGTCTTACAAACAATTCCCTGGCTTGAAAAGTCCCAATTTCAGTCTGCGTAAGACTGGTCGGAAATTTGCTCTCGATGCTTGATTTTGGAATAATTTACTATCCACGATGGTTTTCGATTTTGTACATACTAAGATATTTGTTGGTACATTATTATCTATGTTATTCGAACTCAAGTGTTAGTGTTAGATACAGGTATGTGTTGGACATGAGCATACTCAATTTTTTTCTATAGTTTTGCATGTATTTGTAGGGTCATATGCCCATATCCATGTCCAGTAATGTGTACGACACAAATACTTAAAAGAAAAATGAAGAGTTGGAGCAACATAACATATTATATATGAATGCTTGTTTTAATATATTTGTGGGTACATTGTATATATGGATGTTGATTATATGTTCTCTGTCAAAAAGCAAAAAAAAAGGATTAATCAATTATCTGGGTATCTGTTCTTGATCGAAACAGGTAAACAAGCACAGCAATTTCCCTGATACGAGGTGCTTCTTTGTCGTCTCAACCGATGGTCATAAACAAGATTTCTCGTACCGCAAGTGTCTGGACAACTTCATCAAGTTGAAATATCCTGATTTGGCAGATGCTTTTATCGCAAAATATTTCAGAAAACCTCGTTCCGGATGGAACCGCGAGCGAAGTGTTGCTCCTCCGGATAACACTGGAGGGAACCGCGAGCGAAGCGTTGCTCTGGAGGATACCGAGGGGGAGAATCAGCAGTAGGTTTCTGTCTTTTCAGAGGTGTAAATATCATTCAGACAGTTTCTAGTTTAGATCTTTTGTTCATTCCTGATATCTGCATCTTTTGATTTGTACATATTAAAGCTGATGATAGTGTATTTTTTCCCCCTCAAGAACTCGCATAGACAGATAACAATTGTTCGGACTCATGGTGTCAGATACGGGTATGTGTCTGATATCGGTATGCTCAATTTTTTTCTAAAGTTTTTTTTATTGTATATTTGGAGGATTATACTCTCCGTACTCGAGTTGGAATATATATTGAATATGGGCGTTTAAAAGAAAATGAACAGTCGGAATAACATAGTATCGCAGTATGTACTAATGAACTGCCCTCCTTTTAAAAAAATGGGCAGTTCGTGTATTTTCTTGTTAGTGGTTTTAACCTAAGTTATTTCGGGACTTAGGTCTGAATGTTAGATATGGGCATGTGTGAGATATAGATATATTTATATTTTTTGAGTTTTTTCATGTATTTGGAGGGGCAAATCGCATATTGATGTCCCTAATATGCGAGTAACAATGTATTAGATGTAAGTATTTCTAGAAAAATGAAGAGTTAAAAAAGTAATATAGGTTTTATCTACAGCCTGCTAATTTGTTACAGATCTGAGAGATGCTTCTCATGCCTCTAATCCAATGTTCACTTTCTGTTTTCCATTGCTTCTGGACATAAAATTAGCTTATATAGACTATAGTAACCATAATGTTCTTGATACATGATAGATAATCTTACTGTTGCAAGACGAAATATGTGAGATACAATATCAATACACGAATTTTTCAAAGAGTGGAGATGGACTTGACTGTGCACATGTTTGGTGCTGAAACTTTGGAAATCCTGTTAACTTTTCTCCAATTTTGTTATTTGGACCGAGTCATCTGATAAAAAAAAGTCCGGCCCAATTTAGATCAGACGGGACAGGTTGTTTAGTTTTTAAACAGGTTTAGTCAAGATTCGATCCGTGAAAGATTTAATTGTTACAAATGTGGTTTCTCTTTTGACAATGTTAGTAAAAAAAACAAACAAGTATGATGCATCAAAATGTGGTGCATAAAAAACATAAGAATAGTAATATTATTCAGGGATTGATTCTTTCCAGATTCTTTTCTTTTTTTTTTTTTTGTTTTTGAGGAAAGGAAAACTCAAACCCAACTTTATGAACCAGCTGAAATCAAAAGCAAATCGAAATAAATCTTATATATTTCATAAAGTTTCAGTAAGTATTAAGTTAAAAGTTTGAATAAGTGAATTAGACTTATTTACAAGTTGAATCACTTGTTTGATCTTAAAAACTCTACTATTATGTCGATCAACTATATTTGAATTATTGTATTTAATTTAATTAATATTTTTAATAACAAATGAACGTTTAAACTTAGAGTGAATTTGTACAATAATTTTTTTATTCGGACTTAGACTAAAACCCTTACTTCCATTTTTTATCTAAAAAATAATTTTTGATATTTTCTTCTTATTAAAAAAATAAAAAGGAAAACTAAATGAAGGATAATGTTGGTCCTTGCAACAAGCTACTAGCTTTTTTTTCCAAGCACGTTACCAACGTGGCAAAAGTGACAAACCTAAGACGACTACGATGTCAGACTACAAAAACTCATCAGATAATATTAAGGAAAAAAAATAAAGAAAAACCCATCTGACGACCACTTTGATATAGCAATTCTCCTTCTATTACTTTGTCATCTCACTTCACTCTGGTGTGTGTTGAAAAGTGAAAAAAAAAATGGCTTCTTTGATAGTAGGTCAACTTGTTTTTCCATCCGAAAATGGTTATAAAGTGTGGGAAGATCCGTCTTTTATTAAATGGAGAAAAAGGGACCCTCATGTTACTTTGCATTGCCACGAATCTGTTGAAGGTTCATTCTTTTTCTTTCATCAAAGCATTGATTGCCCTTTTTTTTTTTGGATTTTTTTTTAATTTCTGGGGTTGACTCAAAAGTTAGTATTTTATTAACATCTGCTTTTTTTTTTTTTTTTTTTTGTTTTTTAATGGTTTTTTCGTTGAAGTTTTAACTTTTCGCTCATATTTTATGCTTTGGGTGTCTCTTGCGTTTTTATGTATATTTTCATGATTCAGTCTTTATTAATACTATATTCATCATTTTTCCCATCAAAATATTCAACTTGGATTTGTTTTGTTTTGTTTCTTTTTTTAATTAGATTTTGATTTTTGTTGTTGTTTCTATGCTGGGTTTAATTTAGCTTGAGATAACAGTTAGCACTTAATCATTATCAATATTTTTTATTTTTTTTAGAGCTTTGGCTTTTTATTCTGATTTTATGCTTTTAGGTTATATTGATTTTGAAGTACAAGTGAATGGTTGTGGGAGTAAATTACTGTAATTCAGTGGCAATTGATTTGAATATATTATTGATTGATTTCTGATTTTCTTTTCATTAAGAGTGTGTTTTTCTTATTAGTTTCCTTAGTTGTGCAATTCAAGCTTAGTACCAAAAGTTAGTTCAGATGGTTTGATCAAAGTTGATACAAGTTATGTATGGGGTAGTTATTTTTCTTTCTTCAGATTTTTTTTTTTGTTTGATTATGAAATATTAGCAAGTAGTTGCAAAGGGGCTTTTGTTTTTCATGAACTAGTCTATATTGTTCCAACTTTTCATTTTTCTTTAAGTACCCGTGTCTAGCACCTATGTCCAATGCATATATGAAACATAGGTATGATGATATGACTCTCCAAATACATGAAAAAGGTTAGAAAAGTTGAATATACCTATGTCGGACACTTACCCATATCCAACACCACACCCATGTCCGAGTAACACACGAACTAGTTGTTTTAGCATTGGCCTCATCCATTGTAATGGTCAAAGTTACCAAGTGTAATTTAATCTGCTGTTCTTTGAATATGGTTTACTTATGAAGATAATGTTGCTCCCATAGACATATATAAACTGAGATTTGATGTATGAGTTTTATTCACCAGTTTCAACTTTCTGAATTATGTTTTCTGACACATTGTTGTATTGATAGGATCTCTTCGATACTGGTACGAACGCAATAAAGTGGACCTTTCAATATCTAATGCGGCAGTTTGGAACGATGATGCTGTTCAGGGAGCACTTGATAGTGCTGCTTTTTGGGTCAAAGGCTTGCCTTTTGTCAAGTCTTTGTCTGGTTATTGGAAATTTTTATTGGCTTACAATCCTAATGCTGTTCCGAAGAATTTTTATGAAAGTGCATTTCAGGATTCTGCTTGGGAAACTTTGCCAGGTAAGATATGTTAATGTGTATGTTATAAATTTTTCTTTGTCATTTTTTTCCTTGGGTGTGCTAATTGGGACGTCGCTTGCATCACTTTCGCTTTTCAACTTTAGTGTTTTTAATATGAATTTTGCTTGAATTAGCAGGATGATTTTTTTTTTTTTGGTTGAAATAATTAGAAAAACATGCCAGTAAACGACATTCTCTGATAAAAGTTTATCTTTTGCAATTGAAACAGTTCCTTCCAATTGGCAATTGCATGGATTCGATCGGCCTATTTATACGAATGTTGTGTATCCGTTTCCGCTTGATCCTCCTCATGTTCCTACTAATAACCCTACAGGCTGCTACAGGACATACTTTCACATTCCTAAAGAATGGAAAGGTATGATCTATTCGAATGTGTTCGTAACTTAGAGTGTTTTTATTCTGCTAATATGTTCCAGTTGTTACATTCTTCTTTAATTCGTTTTCATTTATGTTGCTCTGATCATTTATTTTTCTTGAAGTACCCGTATCTGACACATTTTCAAACATGAATAGGGAGATATGATCCTCCAAGAACTCTCCAAAAACGTGCAAAAAACTTGAAAAAAATTAAACTTGGCCGTGTCGGGCACATCTGTATCTGACACGCACACCTGTGTCCAAGTAATATAGGCTTTATTTCCTGATTCGCATGCGCCAATGAAACTTTTGTTGTTGTTTTCACTTCCACAGATCTGTTTATTTCTTTTACTTATTTTTTTCAAGTCTTTTTTCCCTCTTATAAATATATGCTTTCTACACCTCTATGTGCCTACACTTAATAGGTCATTCCTGAGCATGTCTTTTGTTCTGGTTATTGAATTTTCAATCATGAAAAATTTTCTTTTGGACCAATTTGAATTGTACGATTAATTTACTGAATGCTAAGCTTTCAATTTAGCCGTATTGGAAATCCGATTATGTGTTACAAGCTATGTTGCTCCGACTCTTCATTTTTCTTGAAGTACCTATATCCGACACATTTTAGGACATGGGTATGGGAATATGACCATCCAAGGACCTTCCAAATATATGAAAAAACTTACAAAAATTGAACATACCCATGTCGGACGCATACTCGTATCCGTCACTTATACTTGAGTCCGAGTAACGTAGGTTACAAGGCATATTATTCAGTGATCATTTTTTGTAGATTTCCTTTATATGTGTAAACTTGTGAATAAATGCATGTGCACATCCTCCAATAATACAAGTTTGAACTACCAAGGCAACATATGTCAATCATCTATTCATGATAGTTTAATCTTGTATTCCTATCTTCATATATTCATGTTTGTTCTATACTTTGTTGCTGCAAATTCTACAATACCGAATTTAACGTAAAATATTATTTAATGTTTTAACAGGTCGTAGGATTTTGTTGCACTTTGAAGCAGTTGATTCTGCCTTCTGTGCATGGATAAATGGGGTCCCAGTTGGATACAGGTATATATTGCATTGTTGCTTTAACATATATATATATATATATATATATATATATATGCATAATAATTTTTTTTATTTCATGTGGGAAAGTTTTCTCATTTATAAAAATGTTGTCAACTGAGTTCGAGTGCCTTTAATATCTTGAATTCGAGAGATGAAGAATCAAGTAATTGGAGGCATGTTCGTTTGTAAATGAATTAAGATATTTCTTGTTAAAGTAGTGGTGTTAAGTAAGTGTTTGTAGAAGTTAGAGCTTAGTGACACTATTCACAATCTATGGAACGGATACTATTTCTTGGGGCTTGGTCAAGTGTCAGTTGTTTAGTATTTAATTTATTAATCGCTTGTCTAAAAAATGTATTCGAGAAAGTTTAATCTTAATCGTTTCATACATCTCACAAGATCATAAATCCCACTTTATATGAGTATTGTTGGTAGAAAAATAGTTGCTCCTTAATTGAAGCCATCTATATTATAAAGGATGAAAAAAGCGCATTATTAACATCCGTAGAAATTGATTGTGGAAAGAAAAAAAAAAGAAGAAAACATACAAAGATACACACACAAGCTTGTCAGAAAGCCTTGTTTTTATTGATACATGAATATCATGTGAAGTAGCTTTCAAATATAAGTTCTATCTATGTTACTCCGACTCTTCATTTTTTCCTGAAGTACCCATGTCCATTACATATTGAGAATGGGTATGCGGGTACGATCCTCCAAATGTATGGAAAAACATAGAAAAAATTGAGCATATTTGTGTCAAATACATACCCGTATCCGACTCTCACCTCCAAGTCCAAGTAAAATAGAGTTTTATAGTAATCTTTCGACAGTTTATCTTCCATAAATCGGCAGCTGCTTCACATGATAACCTTTTCTAGAGCCTTTGATTTGGTATCCTGTGTCATAGCCATTATTAAATTCTCTTCCTTTGTGTTAGGCCAGTCAGGATAGTCGATTGCCTGCAGAGTTTGAAATAACAGATTATTGTTATTCATGTGATTCGGACAAGAAGAATGTTCTATCCGTTCAAGTATTTAGGTGGAGTGATGGATCTTACCTTGAAGATCAAGATCATTGGTGGTTATCCGGTATTCACCGTGATGTGCTTCTCCTTTCTAAGCCACAGGTTATACTCTCTTCATCTTTGTTACTTCCTGTACTTTCTAAATGTTATGGTAAGTTACCGGACAGTCGATGTCATAGGGAAGCTTTTTAAGCTATATATTGTTACCTTTTCACTTATGTTGCTTTGACTCTTCATTTTTCTTAAAGTATCCATATCAGACACCTATGTCCAACGCATTTCCGGACATTGGTATGGGGATATGACCCACCAAGGATCTTCCAAATACATGGGAAAACTTGCAAAAAATTCAACAGACCCATTGCAAACACATACCCGTTTCTGATACTCACACTCGATTCCAAGTAACATAGTGTTTCACTGCTATATCTTTGTTAACGTTGTTATTTTTTTTTTTCACTATTAAAGTCCTTTATTCTTGCATCTTTCTTTTTCCATCTTTTTTTAGCATGAATTGCTTCTAATTCCTGGTTGATAAGGATGTTCTTGAATTTATACCTGTATATGATGAATGCACATTAAATTATGTAACAAGAGCATCCCAGGAAAACTGATTGCATATCAGTTTATAAGTTCTGGAGTTTTTGTGCACTGATTATTATGCAACTTGCAATGAAATCTGTAGGAGGCAATAGAAGGAGTTTACTTGGGCAATTTCTTGGCTTGGGAAAGTTTTGTCCATGATCTGTTTTTGGAGGCTGGAGTGCTTTAGTCTTTTGTCACCTTCAAGTTGATTGGTACTTTGAGCAGCAAAATGTTAAAAGCTGGGTTAGATTTGTCATCTGAATCAGGTCGATACATGAAAAAGGCAAAACAATAAAATGACAAATCATTTAAGTATTAAGAGGAGGAAACTTTAGTTATGATGGCTTTAATGGTGTGAAATTTGCTGATTTTAGAGTTCAAGTTAGGTGGTTTTGGACAACAGCATGTTGAAATACTGCTTTATGGTTATGAACTTGCAATATGTCTTGGATGTTTGTTATGTTAACATCTGATTGACAAAGTCTCTGATGATAGAAATTGATTTTGCCATATGAAAATCAAATTGGTCTCCAGCGTCTTTTGTTTCAATTGGTTCTTATTTATTTTACCTGTTATAATTTTATTTTAAAATACTAACATATTCTGGGAGAAATATCAAAAGTTCTCATTAAGATTTTCCCATCTGGGAAAACACATGAAAAGGTTTTCTTGGCCGGACATTACCCAATGTGAAAATGTATTATATAAAAAGTGGCCCGCTCCTGCTAGTTACAGCCATTAAGTTTCAGAAAGAATTTCCTTAGGGGCCCTACCTAATTATTGCAACTTGCAAGGATCGGTACATGCTTTTTCTAATGAACTAGGTTGACTATAATTTTATGTTACTCTGACTCTTCATTTTAGCTACAATACCCATGTTTGATACTCATATCGGACATGTATTTGTACATAGGTATAGGGGTATGATCCTCTATATATATGGAAAAATTTAGAAAATATTAAGTATATTCATGTCAGGGTCTTATCTTGCTATTTCCTTGCTAGAAGTGCTATCAAAACGCTTTGAGTATCGTGAACTCCATTGCTTTGCTTGAGTGAACCACTCGCTTATGACGCTTTAAAAGTGGTATAGTTTAGTTACTACCTGACACATACTCATATCCGAGGCTCACTCTCGAGTCCAAGTAATATAGCTATAATTCACAAGTTTGTGATCTTGTGACTGCAATGAGCAATAACTAGTATGATTGATTGGATATGAGCGTACTACAACAGCTTTGAACTTGGTGGAAGAAGGCTAAAACTTATGCCGTAGAAAGGTTTATGTCCCTATTGCATCATCTCGATTTGCCTTTTTTCCCCCTATTTCAGCTTTTGAGGAATCTATGTAAGCAGTCCTATATCATTTTTAGATCATATTCGTTCCATACTACAATTGACTGTCTATAGAATGAACATTTTTAGGACCCTGTATCAAATATTTGTGACAAAGAAAAAGAAACATTACGTCTTGATCTTGTAGATTTATACTCGGATCTATCTTCTTTTTGTTTTTGTTCCTCTCTTTCTGATATCACATAACTTTGGCCCATTTGATGTCATTTTATATATATTCTTGCATAATTAAATGGATCTAATTGTTATGCAGGTCTTCATTGCGGATTATTTTTTTAAATCAAACCTGGCTGACAACTTTTCCCATGCAGATATACAGGTAAGATTTACTTACTGCAAGAGTATCCCTGGCAATTACAGAGTTTTAATTCCTACGTGTTTTTGTTTTCAATCTTTGTTGTTTTCGGTTGGATAAATAACTTGGTCTAGTTATGATCGTAGATGTTGTTATGTGCATCTCGAATCAAGAGTATATGCGTATTTTATGAATTTGCTTGCTGAAACAAGCTAGTAGTTGATTTTTCCCCTTATCTGAAAAATACTGATAGATCGTATCTGTCACCTCCTGTTCACGAATCTTGCAACTTATTACCTTAACACGCATGGTATAATGAGCTGCAAGTGTAGCCATGGATTCCAAATCCAGTTGACACTTTCTGGATAATATCCTTAAATGGAACCCTGATATATTTGATGCTGAAAGGGCTAGTTGATTTAAGGCTTGTCAAAATACTTCATTGCAACATAATTTTTGAATTATTGTGCATAACAGACTTTGTATTTTATGTTAATACTTAGGACTTTTTTTTATTGCATTTTGATTCAAGGTATCATTACCATGTTTTTCTTCCCTCCATATGCTAGTTCTTGTCCCTGAGGTGTTGTTTTGTCAGCAGAAAAAAAAATAATTACTATTTTTAGTACTACATTTATAAGTACTGAATTTGTATTATGAGAACTGTTTGGTATATTACTGAAAATTGAGTATTGAATATCATTCATAGTTTGATAGCTGTAAATGTTGAATCTTGAAAATTATTAATTTCAAAGTTTTAATAACATTTTATATCATACTGGATAGTTTTGGATAAAAAGTAAAAGTTTAATTTGAATATTTCATCTTTTGCTTTTAAAAAAACATAATATAGTTTAAATATAAATTTTTAAAAAATAAAATTGACTTAATCTATTCTACGTTAAGTAATAAGTAAATCCTTACCTACTTATTATATTCAACACTTTTTTATTGAAAATTTTTAATTAATATTTAATGAGTTATCAAACACATTGAAAAAATTAAACCATTGAAAATTTTCATTTTCAATTTTCAATGCGTTATCAAACACACCCATGGCCTGACAGTTCCATTACTAAATGTGCCAACCAGTTGGTTTGAGAATGCTGCGGATATGATTGTTAAAGAAGATTTTTCAAAGCTACAAAAGTTTCTAATTCATTCAACTGCCAATGCCATAGCTGCATGTTTGGAGAGCTTCGTTTGATTATGACACTAGAATTGAGCTATATTGCATGTTATAAAACAAAAAGAATGTTGGATCGCGGAAAAATAATCAGCCGATACATAAACTGCACAATGTAAAAAATTCTTCCACTTCATTCTAACATAGGATAGGAAAGTTTGCATCTAAGAAAATAGGTGAAACTTTTATCATTATTTATGAAGTTGTGCATAATTCAATCAAAAAGCAGTTAAATAGTTACTAAAGATAAAACCTAAGGCCTAATAGCCTTAGATCTGAGGATTTTGTTAAGGCTTAACCTGGAGTCCTTGGAATTGTCTACTAATTTGAATGTGTATGGAGCTACTGTAGTTGTTAATGTTACCTATGAGATATTGTTGTTGATTTTATCAGCCTATTACATATTATTTATTATCTATTTGAGAATTGTTATATACGCAAGCTGTAATATATATTGCATCAAACACGTTACTCAGGTTGAAGTGAAAATAGATTGCTCGAGAGAAACATCTAAGGATAGAGTGCTTACGAACTTTATCATAGAAGCTGCATTATACGATGCTGGGAGCTGGTACAACCATGATGGAAATGTTGATCTGCTTTCATCGAACGTGGCTAACATAGAGCTCAAGCCCTTCCCTGCTGGAACTCTAGGATTTCATGGTTATGTGCTTGAGGGGAAAGTGGAAAAGCCCAAGCTGTGGTCTGCTGAACATGTGAGATTCTCAGTCAATTCAAATTCATTTTCAATTTAAACATACGTATTTGATTAAACTTTAAAGCACTGGCATGCTTCTTCCCCTATTTTTTATCTGTCTTGCTAGTCTAGGTCCTCTAGGATTCTCTGATTCCTTTTTTCTCTCTTTTTTTCTCGCTGGCAGCTGGAAGGGGGGGCCTTGAAGCCTGTAGAATTGGATTGTGCTTAAAATTCAAATTACATAGTTGTTTGCTTTTTCGCTTTCTTTTGCCTTATGTGCTATGTTGCTCCGACTCTTCTTTTTTCTTGAAGTACTCGTGTCCGACATGGTTATAGGGATATGAGCCTCCTAGGACTCTCCAAATATATGGAAAAACTTAGAAAAAATTGAACATGCCCAAGTCAGACACACATTCGTACCCAGTTTACACTCGAGTCTGAGTGATATAGCTTATGGGGATTCAGTATCATTATTTACTATCATTTGATGAGATAACACTAGTTATAAGTTATAATCTCTGTCGATTTTTTATCTGAATTGTTTAATTGCTTGCTTGTTGCCATTTCCTGCAGCCAAATTTGTACACACTGGTTATCATACTTAAGGATGCATTTGGCAACATTGTTGACTGTGAATCATGCCTAGTTGGTATAAGACAAGTATCGAAAGCCCCAAAGCAGCTACTTGTTAATGGGCAACCTGTTGTAATAAGAGGTGTGAACAGGCACGAGCATCATCCACGTTTGGGGAAGACAAACATCGAGTCTTGCATGGTTAAGGTAATGATCCGTAATTTGTCAACCGTTAATCTTTTATCGGCAAGTAGTTGAAGCTTACATTGATGACTGAATTGGATCCATGGATAATATATTCATTCTTTTTTCTTGTAGGATTTGGTTGTAATGAAGCAAAATAATATCAACGCCGTGAGAAACAGCCACTATCCTCAACATCCCCGTTGGTATGAGTTGTGTGACCTCTTCGGAATGTATATGGTAGATGAAGCCAATATTGAAACACATGGGTTTGATCTTTCTGGACATCTGAAGCATCCTACTAAGGAACCTAGTTGGGCTGCTGCGATGATGGACCGCATTATAGGCATGGTGGAAAGGGACAAAAATCACGCTTGCATTTTTTCTTGGTCCTTAGGAAATGAGTCTGGATATGGACCTAATCATTCTGCTTCAGCTGGTATTGTATTCTCCTGTATACTTGCCGTTAAATTTACCATTGCCGGAAACAACTATTATGAGTTTTTTCTGCTTTTGATTCTCTTATTATCTTCATCATCGCCATCATGACTTTCCAATTATCTCTGCTAGCAAAATGTTTACTAGAGAAAACAAATAATCTAAGCTTTTTTAAGAAAGCTTTAAACTATGTTACTCAAACGTAGGTGTGTGTGTCGGAAACAGTATGTGTCCGACACAGTTTTGTTCAATTTTTTCTAAGTTTTTCCATGTATTTGGATCATATCATACCCCATACCTATATCGGAAAATGCGTTGGATATGGGTACTTTAAAGAAAAATGAAGAGGTGGAGCAAGGTAGGCTTTAGATGTTTGTAAACTACTTTAGATCTTCTCTCTTCCCTTGGCTCCAACTGTTATCATTTTCTGGGTAGAGAGGCCTCCAACTTCGGAATTTGGCAACTTGCTTTCCTAAATCCTGTCTTCTTTGCACACCTTTAATTGTGCCAGAAGTAGAGCCACTTCTTCAAAGTCTAAGCACAATTATCAAGTTTCCCATTTTGCCCATCATATGACATTTTTTAGTTTTTACTTTTAATATTAACCATTCCTGACGAATATGCTTTCGGCATTTTTCCTTTAATGTTTTTCCTTCTCTTGTCATTTATTAATTTGGAGACTTGACTTAGGATGGATTCGTGAAAGGGATCCTTCACGACTATTACATTATGAAGGCGGTGGATCCAGAACTTCATCCACCGATATGGTCTGCCCAATGTATATGCGTGTTTGGGACATAGTGAAGATTGCAAAAGATCCAAATGAAACACGTCCTTTGATTTTATGCGAGTACGTAATTCTTCATCTCCTAGATATTAATGCATTTCGTTTTTCATCTTTATTCTTTTCCTTTTACTTTCTATAATAACACTTTAAACTGCAGTAATTTATTCTCACAGCCATGCCACTAAATTAATCCAAGGTCATTCGTTGCGATAATGTCAGGTATTCACATGCCATGGGAAACAGCTGTGGAAATATACATGAATATTGGGAAGCAATCGATAACATTTTTGGCCTCCAAGGCGGCTTTATATGGGATTGGGTTGACCAGGTTGAGAATCCTTGTTTAATTTTAATGCCTTTTAGGGATATGGAGAATTATTTGTCATGTCAAGATTAAATTCACCTAATAGTGTCTTTCTCTGTCATTTGTTACATAAAAAGTAAGATTAATCAACTTAAGATAAAAATATGTGGCCTTATTCAAAGAAGGCATTGCTCTACTCTAATTTATGCCTCTCGTGCTTATATCCTATGTTAGTTGGACCCGGGGACGAGTGTTGGATATGGGCATGTGTCCGACACAGGTATGCTTAATTTTTTCTAAGTTTTTCCATATATTTGGAGGATCTTACTCCATACCCATGTTCGAATATGTGTTGGACACGGGTGTTAGATGTAGTAGTTCAACGAAAATGAAAAGTCAGAGTAACATAGCTTTTATCTACTATGGGGAACTTGAAATGTATCTTGTGTGCTTTCCTCAAAACAAGTCAAACACCTTTAGCATTAACTCCTCAATATCTAATGTGTAGGATGATGCTTCTGACATATGCTAACTGGTTTTGGATCAAGGCTTTGTGGTTCTTATGATTATTTTGCACATTTCAGTTTGAGGGTCTGCATATCTTTTGTACTGAAACCCTGGTTTTTCCAAGGGAAATTCCCTGGAAGATCAGGTAAGTCTTTTCAAAGTTATCAGATAAAGACTTTTTCTAAATTAATTTATATCGCAAAACTGGATTTCTTGACAAAAACTGTTGGAAATGAATATGGCTTTGGTGTCCTTTCTTTTCGCCATCTCAGCTCTCTTTGTTATTTTCAACCATTATGTGGTATATTGGAGAATTGGAGGTCAATATAGACATTATCCGTGGTACAATTAAATAAAACACGAACTTTGTCTGCAAAGTTAGAGTTAGAAGTCCTTTAATCAGATTATAATTTAATTTATTGGAAGAAATTTACTGTTATTTTCAAATGAATATCAAACCGTTTTAGTTTTTCATGAGACACTTTTTGTCTACCATAAAGCCTTTCTCCAGTATATGTCCCTTGTTAGTTTTTACCTATTTCCTCTTTAGTATTTC
Organism: Adansonia rubrostipa; assembly: GCA_038381775.1. Taxonomy (NCBI): domain Eukaryota; kingdom Viridiplantae; phylum Streptophyta; class Magnoliopsida; order Malvales; family Malvaceae; genus Adansonia; species Adansonia rubrostipa. Next base: position 883,529 of record JBBYHM010000024.1, on the reverse strand, counting down.
ATCCACCTGATTCTAATATTTTTTAAATTATTTTTCATTGGCAATATTATGAGTCAATAGGATCCGAATCCAGGTATATCTTAAAAGCACCTGCGACTATGCTAGGGGGTGGTTTTCATTTTTTGAACAGATACTGGCTCCCCATTTTACTTAGACTCGGATGTGAGTGTCGGATACGGGTATATGTCTAACATGGGTATATCTATTTTTCTAAGTTTTCTCATGTATTTAGAGAGTCATATCCCCATACCCATATCTGTATATGTGTTGGAAACGAATATAAAAAACGGGGTACATCAAAGGAATTGAAGAGTTGGAGCAAAATGGCTGCCTCCTGTTTGGCCTTTTTTCCTTCATTTCTTTTGCCTATTATTTTACTGGTAACATTTAGAAATGACTAAATATGTTGCATTTTGCTTATAGGGCCTGCTGAAGGACAACGAAAATGGTATTAAATACTGGGCATATGGTGGTCACTTTGGGGATTCTCCCAATGATTTAAACTTTTGCTTGAACGGCCTTACATGGCCGGATCGAACACCTCATCCTGCCTTAAATGGTAACCCATTTTAATTTCATATTTCTAATCTATGTTACCCGGACTTAAGTGTAAGTGTCAGAGATGGGTATGTCTATTTCTTTCTATGTTTTCCCATGTATTTTGAAGGTCTTTAGAGAGTCGTCTCTCTATACCCATGTCCTGATATGCGTTAGAAACAGACACTTCAAGAAAATTGAAGAGTTGGAGTAACATAGTTTCTAATGTACCCAAACACTTTTCTGTTTAAGATGATATCCGTATTTCAGTCGTCTGATTGCATCACTACTTATCGTCTCAATTATTATTTGCAGAGGTTAAGTATGTCTACCAACCAATCAAGGTTTCTCTAAGTGAAAGCACAGTTAAGGTACTGTCGTTTTTATTTTTATTTTTTTTACAGTTTCCTCATGTTTGTAATGTAGTCTCTTTTTAACATCTAGTTAAAAATTTAACTTGGCAGATAAGGAACACTAATTTTTTCAAGACAACAGAAGGAATGGTGTTCGAATGGGCTGCTCACGGGGATGGGTGTGAACTTGGATGTGGAATTCTCTCCCTTCCTGTGATAAAACCTCACAGTAGTTATAATATTGAATGGAAGTCTGGTCCATGGTATCCTCTATGGGCTTCCTCAGATGCTGAAGAAATATTTTTAAAGATCACTGCTAAGCTTTTGCACTCCAAACGGTGGGTAGAAGCCGGTCATGTTGTTTCCTCAACACAAGTCCAATTGCCTGCCAAAAGAGATATTGTACCTCATGTAAGTTATCTTAGACTATGTTGCTCCGACCCTTCATTTTTCTTGAAGTACCCATATCTGACACTTGTGTATACATATCCGGACATGCGTATAGAGATATGATCCTCCAGAGACCCTCTAAATATATGGAAATCTTGAAAAGAAATTGAATATATCCATGTCTGACAATCATACCTGAGTCAGAGTCACATAGCTCTCACATTCCTTTTTCTTGTTTTGTTTATGGTATTAATATTATTCTGAATCAGCTTAATGTTTTTACTTCTGAGCTCTTCAGATTATCAAAACAAAAGATGATGTTCTTTCCGCTGAAATTCTTGGGGATAATATCAGAATTAGCAAGCAGAAGTTATGGGAGATTACACTGAATATGAAAACCGGAAGTCTTGACAGCTGGAAGGTAATCTAAGCCTCTGGCCTTCAATTTTCCACTTTTACTTTTATGTTTGCTTTTTTCCTAAGGTTAAAAAAACCGGACTGGAGGTTGAGTGAATCAGACCTCTTGTTACACTTGCCGGTTCAATAGTTTTTTTTTTTTTGTTATATTCAAACACTAAGTTTAATTTTAAATAAATATTAAATATAGTTAATAATTAACAAAATATGTATTTTGCTTAATGATATTGTCTTTAAACTGAACTAAGAGGCTAGAGGTTCAAATATCGTTGATTACAAATAAAATTATGAAAAAATATACATAAAACCGGTTTTTACCGGTTCAATCCTGCTTTTTGCTCTTTTTTACCGGTTGAACCAATTCAATTAATAACGGGTTCTAGTAAATATACTGCACCACCAGCTGGTTCCGGTTGAACCTGTTGGTTTGGACCCTTATTTAATCCATGGAAAGGAGGTAATAGAGCAAGCCAAGCCTTGTATTTTGTAGATTAGAATATCATGTTGTGAAGTTTAAGCCAATGCCAAGCGCAACTCAGGGTCCTACTGGAGCAAAAGCTTTAATTCAGCATCGTAATCTATGTTACTTGGATTCGCGTGTGAGTATCGGATACGGGTATGTGTCTGACACATGTATGTTCAATCTTTTCTAAGTTTTTTCATATATTTGGAGGGTTATATCCTCATATTATGTCCGAATAAGAGTCTGACACTTTTGTTGGACGTGGGTACTTTAAGAAAAATGAAGGGCCATAGCAACATAGTTCATAATGGTTGTTGGCCAAGTGTTTTGGTTTTCCTTCGTTGTAGCCACCGAACTGTGTGATATTTTATGTGATCTGATAATAGCATGGAGAGGGTTTTAGTCAAGCTCGTCTTGAGACCAAATCCCTTGCCTATGTTACTCAGTCTGGGGTGTGAGTGTCGGTTATGAGTATGTGTCCTATGTATATTCTGTTGTTTCTAAGTTTTCCGTGTATTTGTTGAGTTCTTGGAGAGTTCGATTCCTATACCTATGTCTAAATATGTATCAGATATACTTAAAGAAAAATAAAAAGTCGGAGCAACATGATCCCTTGCTGCAGTCATGAAAACAAAATTTGTTTCGGGAACTTTTGATCCTTATTTTAAAGCTGTTTTGAAGACTTTTTAGTTTTTTCTGGTTTCTCTCTCTCTGTTACCTATATCTTTAAAACTTTCATCATGCACTAAAGCATTTTAATACGACGTTGCAATTTCTAATTTCAAAACAATTGGTGGTAAATTGCAGGTTGAAGATGTCCCTATAATGAAAAATGGCATATTTCCATGCTTTTGGCGAGCACCGACAGACAACGACAAAGGGGGAGGTCCGAGCAGTTATTACTCTCGGTGGAAAGCTGCCCGTATTGATGGGATAGTTTTTCTTACAGAAAGCTGTTCTATACAATATAAGACCGACCATCTCATGAAAATAGCGGTTGTTTACCTTGGTCTCGTTAAGGGTGAGAATGGTACTTTAAATGAGTCGGAAAAAATGGATGCTTTATTCAAAATTGACATGCTTTACACGATCCATGCTTCCGGTGACATCATTATCGACTCAAATGTAAAACCAAGTTCTAATCTTCCTCCTTTACCATGCGTCGGAGTTGAATTCCACTTGGAAAAGTTGGTGGACCAAGTGAAATGGTATGGAAGAGGGCCATTTGAGTGTTACCCGGATCGAAAAGCCGCTGCACATGTGGGGGTTTACGAGCAGTCAGTGGAAGGCTTGCATGTTCCTTACATAGTTCCGGGGGAGTCCGGGGGTAGGGCAGATGTCAGATGGGTGACATTTCAAAACAAGGATGGCTATGGAATTTATGCTTCAAATTACGGAAAATCTCCACCTATGCAAATGAATGCAAGTTATTATAGCACGACAGAGCTTGACCGAGCGACAAGGAATGAAGAACTTATCAAGGGCGATAGCATCGAGGTAATTTGTTTTCCCTGGATTTCAAGTTAACCATCTTATGCTCTCTCTCTCTCTCTCTCTCTCTCTATATATATATATATACATATATATTGTGCGAGCACGTACATTGGCTTCTCCTCTAGGGCATTAAAAAAACGACGTGCTCTTTCTCATATCACCTACATGAATCCGAAGCTAATCCCTGCCCGTGATTCATCCCCTTGAATTAACGGGTTTGCCTGCGAGTCTTTCTTTTAATTTATGATTGAGAGATGGGGAAGATGAAAACAACAGAAACGGTAAAGTAATACTAAGAATTAATGTTTGATAGAAGTAGTTGAGAAAACTCTTTTGAGAAAGTGTTTTGAATTTGAGTTCGCCTCTCCCTATCTACTAAGCAGTTCACTTTTGAGAATCGAACACTTTTCCGTGCTACATAGTGCGGATTGCACCATTGCAGTCATATTGCAGACTGTATTCTGAGTAACGGTATGTAAGATCCTTTATGTAAGACCATATCCATTTTTGCATACATACATAGTTGCATATGGTCTTGAAGGCACAGATTTTTGGACGTCACTTTCATCAATGCTCGGTATATTTGTTGCTAGTTACTCTTTTTAATCTTCACTTGAATGGATCTCGTTGCACGAATTTTGCAGATCATATTCCGAGTAGCAGTGAGATCCTCTATGTAAAGACCATATCCGTTTTTGTGTACAGAAATGCATGCGCACATGCATACGCATCCGCATGCACATAAACATAGACATACACATACACATGTTGAGTTGCTAATAAATTAAAGGTATCTTAAGGCTTGGATTTTCTGATGTCGTTTTCATCAACACTCGTATATTTCTTGCCAAGTTCCTTGTTTGATTTTATTCGATCTTCGCTTAAATGAAATCTTATTCAATCACCCCTCCATGAGTGAAACATTACCTTGTGATGTTATCCACATGCCAAATGGCTCTAATTTTCGGATGTCGTTTGCATCAACACTCGTATATTTCTTACTAGTCACTCATTTGATTTCATTCAATCTTCACTGAAACAAATCTCGTTCGTTCGTTCACCCATCTACGAATATGAATATGACCTTGTGGTGTCATCTTTTTTTTTTGTTTTTACAGGTTCATCTTGATCACAAGCACATGGGGATCGGGGGAGATGATAGCTGGACGCCATGCGTACATGAAAAGTATCTGGTTCCAGCTGTTCCATACTCGTTCTCGATCCGCTTGTGTCCCGTAACTGCATCTACCTCCGGCCAAAATCTCTACAGGTCCCAACTTCGGAACTGAGGGTTCCATTTTATCTTTGTGTTTTAATTGCAAAGACCCTTTGAACGTATGAAATCATGAAAAAAGGATGCCCCTAGTTGAATGTGTAATAAAGGCGTTTTCATTGAGCTCTTTTCACGTGGATGTTAAAGAGTTATGAGTAAGTTTGGTTGGCTTATGGTAATTAAAACAAAAAAATTATTTTCAAATCTATGTTGCTCTGACTTTTTTTTTTTAAAGTATCTATGTTCAATATTCGTATCCGATGCATATTCAGATATGCGTATGGGGTTATTATCTTCTTAGGACTTTCCAAATATATGGAAAAGCTTAGAAAAAATTGAGCATATTTGTGTTCGGCATTTACACCCAAAGTTTGAGTAACTGAGTTTCAAACTAAACAATACCTAATGTGGATACAACGTGAATAGACCTGTTTGAGTTGTGGCAGGTTAGGTCATAGTTAAGAAATTTCAAATTTTTTTTTCAGGTTTGGTTAGCCAATTCGAAAGCTTATTTAACTATTTATTAAAATATTAAAATATTATTATTTATTAATATTTTTATATTTAAATTTAAATATAATATTATTTTTATTATTAAATAATAATTCGAACCGAGAATGTTTCAAAAAAATCTTATCCAAGGTTTAGCTTATCTAGGATTAGCGTGCAATTTAAATGCAATTAACATGACATGTTTAATGCAGATATTGTATTTATATTTAAGATTTTAAAATATTTAATAATTTATATTGTATTTATGTTAACATTACTAACACTGACAAATATAAAAAAAACATGAAAAATGACATTCATACATGGATTGCCAAACCGAACAATAATAATGTTGGATCCAACTTTTGTGGTTTAAGGTTATTGTTTTTCAGTAACTTTGGAATTCAGAATTCAATTTTAATATTTTAAAGATCAAATAAATTAACTTGAAAAACTGACTAAATTAATCGAATTTTATACAAATGACCGAAATAATCAAATAGAAATTAATTGGTTCCGTCAGGTCCATCGATTTGGGCTTGTGAAATTGGGATTTGTCTGGAAAAAGAGAAATTTCACGTAAATTTGAATATTATAACTATAGTTATTATAACAATAAGATTATATATCATGGTAACGAGAATAAAATTTATTATGGTATATATAATTAAATGCAAAAACAGTTGATGATTTTCATATATGCTCAAGTGTTGGATGACTTGCTCAAACTTGAAGTGTAGCATGATATTTGAGAAAGTTTGGATAAAAACATTAAGCCTGAAAAATAAGTTTGGATAAAAAATAAAATTTATTTAAAAAATTAGTTGGGTCTTGGGTAAAGAATTGTAAGCCCAAGGCTGGCCCGAATCATGTTTTTTATTATAATATAATATATTTTATGATAAAAGTTATAATTTTATTTTAGTAGTTGTTAACTTATTGAAGCACTTTTATAATGGAAGTAATACCATACATTTTTTAAAAATTATTCAAAAAATCATAAAAAGTATATTAAATTATTAAAGATTAAATTAAGAATATATCTAAAAAATAAAAAAAATATTAGAAGAGGGCCTAAACGAGCTTGAACTACCCTTTGACAATATAAGCAGGTTTTGACAAAAAAAATATACTCATATTTTAGGTTCGGTTGAGTTGGAGCTTTTGGAGTGTTAATATTTTATTTGGGCTTGGTCCGAATCTTGAACAAATCTATGTGAAAACAAAAAATAATTACTAGAGACATTAATTTAAAAGCGAACTAAAAAATTATTTTCGTGTTTTTCGTAATTTTATTTAACATTTAAAATATTAAAAAAATTATTCTAAATAATAGTGACTTGTTATTTTATATTAAAATAATATTTAGGATTTCAAATAATAAAAATAATCACATATGATAAAAATAACATAATTGTTTATATAGATTTACATTTATAAACTCATTTATCACTTTAAATAGAAAGAAAAAAACCAAAAAAAATGTTTGAATTTAGACGAGATTGAATGTCAAAATTGTGTTAAAAAACATGTGGCTAAAAGTGTTTATAAAATGGATATTATTTGTCAACATTAGTAGTGTTGATTTGCCGAATTATCTATCTAAATTCGATTGTTTATTCAATATCTGATTAGGTTTGAATAAAAATATTAGGTCTAAAAAATAATTTTGAACAAAAAAATTAGGTTCATTTATAAAACAAACCAGATCTTGACTCCAATATTTAAGACTTAAGTCTAGCTCAACTTGGCCTTTTTCAATTATATAATTTATATTATCTTTATATTTATATATATTTTGTAATTTATGTTATATTAAGAATAAACGCATATAATATTATAGTGTAAATATTAAAAAAAATTAAATTATCTATATTTCAAAACTTAATAAAAAAATTATTAAATCACTAAAGATTAAATTTAAAAAATAGGAAAAATATAATACGTGCGAGTCTAAATTGATCAAAACTATCCATTTGTAAATATAGACGGATTTAGATAAAATTTAAGCCAATATTTCAAATTAAACCGAGCTTTAACAAATATAAATAGTGTCGATACCATACTTAACCCATTTTCGAACCGAGCCGACCATGAGTAAAGATATTCATGGGCTGATTCGTAACCAAAAAATTTTGAATTATTTACCCAAATTCACTTTCAATTCAGCCCATTTGTATTATTTATATTTATTATTCATAATTAATAAAAAATTAATAAATTATTTTTATGTTAATATTTATATATTTTATAATTAAATTTAAATAAAAATATTTTTAATTATTAAATATAAATTTAAGCTTAATCGAATTGATCTAAATTGGTAAAAAAAAATTATCTTAAATAAATTAAATCTACCACATCGAACAAATAATATGATCCACAAATAAGTCTAGGGACGGGCACCTCTAGCCTGTAGTCGATACTCCCACGTTCAAACGGACTTTGCTTGCTAACGCGGTCGTTTACGGCTGTCATCATCTGCTACCTATCCAGGGCCAGGTTCCCAATATCCAACTCTAAGTCTCACAGAGACTGACTCTTAACCCGTAAATATCTTATCCTTTAAAAAAAAAAAACCTCTCATTTTTCAGCAAAGCAATGAGCTTTCGATAATGGGTATGTTGCAATTTTCTCATTTTCTTTCAGGGTATGTGTTCTTGATTCTTCATTTCACCTCTTGAACACCAGCCTTTGATGATATTCTCTTTTTCCATTCTTTTTTGTTGTTTTCCATTCGTTAATCTGTGATAAATCGAGAAAAAAAGCCGGCCATGGAGTTTCCTGTGAAGCCTTTCCCTAGCCAAACTTACTTAAAACCTTTAATTTTCATGCCAAAGCAAATTCATACTCTTCCATTAGTAAAATCAAGAGGTGGATTGGAGTTTACAAGAAGAAAATTTTCAAGTTTGGGTAAAGATTCGAGTATTAGTACTAGGAATGGTGTTAATGATGATCAAATGGAAGATTGGGAATTGGAGTTTCTTGGAGAGATTGATCCATTTGGTTATCAATCACCCAAGAATAGGAAAAAGAAAGAGAACTCTAGGTTGATCATGGATTCTGAGGGGATGGATTGGTGTTTGAAGGCTAGGAAAATGGCACTCAAATCCATTGAAGCTAGGGGATTGATTCATAAAGTTGAGGATTTGATGACTGTTAAACAGAAGAAGAAAAAGAACAAGAAAAGGTTAGCAAACAAAGATAAGATTAGTAAAGTAGAAAGTAGGGAGATTGAAGAGGATTTTGATTTCGGGGAAGGTTTAGGCTCAGAGGATTCGGATAACGGATTTGATGATCGAGTCCATCAGCTTCGAGAGACGGTTAATATGATGGCGAGTGGGATGTTTTTAGAGAAGAAAGAAAAGGCAATGGAAGAGTTTGTTCAGAAGCTAGCTCTATTCTCAGGTCCATCTGATCATAAGAAAGAAGTTAATTTGAACAAAGCTATAATCCAAGCACATACTGCAGAAGAAGTGTTGGAGGTTACATCCGAGATGATCATGGCTGTAGGGAAAGGTCTGAGCCCTTCCCCGCTTTCGCCTTTGAATATCGCCACTGCACTTCATAGGATTGCTAAGAATATGGAGAAAGTATCGATGGCGAATACTCGAAGGTTGGCATTCTCTCGACAAAGAGAAATGTCGATGCTTATAGGTATCGCGATGACAGCCCTTCCCGAATGCACAGGTCAAGGTGTTTCAAACATTTCGTGGGCACTGTCCAAGATTGGAGGTGACCTACTGTTTTTGTCCGAAATGGATAGAGTTGCAGAGGTTGCCATGACCAAGGTTAAGGAGTTTAATTCTCAGAATGTTGCTAATATTGCCGGCGCCTTCGCAACAATGCGGCATTCTGCCCCTGAACTCTTTGCCGAGTTAGCGAAAAGGGCATCTGCCATTATTCACTCTTTTCGCGAACAGGAGCTCGCTCAGTTGCTATGGGCGTTTGCTTCTCTATACGAGCCTGCGGACGCCTTGCTTCAAGCTATGGACACTGTTTTTGGGAACGCCAACCAATTCCAATGCTGCTTGAGTTATGAAACCTCTAACTCTGATGGAGATAGCGATGTGGAAAACAGTCAAGATATAAAATTCGGAGGAGGAGTTTCAGATCCTCCTGTGCTCAACTTTAGCCTGTACCAGCTTGGAAACATAGCTTGGTCCTATGCTGTTTTCGGACAGTTGGATCGAGTTTTCTTTTCAAATGCATGGAAAGCTTTGAGCAGTTTCGAGGAGCAAAGGATTTCGGAACAATATCGAGGGGATGTCATGTTTGCTTCTCAGGTTCATTTGGTAAACCAGTGCTTAAAGCTCGAGTTCCCTGATCTTCAGCTATCTTTACGGGACGACCTCGAGGCCAAAATTGTTCAAGCTGCGAAAACTAAGAAGTTTAATCAAAAGACTACTTCATTGTTTCAGAAGGAAGTTGGTCGTCTTCTTGTTAGTACTGGCCTTGGTTGGGTTAGAGAGTACCCAGTGGAAGGATATACCATGGATGCGGCTCTGGTTGATAAAAAGGTTGCTTTGGAGATTGATGGACCAACTCATTTCTCCAGGAATATTGGTGAGTATTTTCTGCTTATGTAACATTGGGGTAGCTTGATCTTTGACGGAGCTTGAGCTATGTCACTCAGATTTGGATGTGAGTGTCAGAAATTGATATGTATCTGACACAAGCATGTTCAATTTTTTTTCTCAAAATTTTCATGTATTTGGAGGGTTTTTGGAAGATCATATTCTCATATTCATATCCAGATATGCATCGAACATAGGTAGTAGATACGAGTGTGCGATCCATATGCGGACATATTATTTGGACTCAGGTGTGAATATCAGATATTAGTGTGTCCCACATGAGCATGTTCATTTTCTTTTCAATATTTTCATGATATGTGTTAGATACAGATGCCAAATATGGATAGCCGATACATATCTAGATATGTTACTTGCATTCAAGCATGAGTGTCGGATAATGGCATTTTTCTAATACAGACATGTTTAATTTTTTCAATATCTTTATATATTTGAAGGGTTCTTGAAAGATTATATCTTTATACCTATATCCAAATATATATTAGTTATCAATATTTGAAAGAAAAAAGTTGGTACATCGTAGAGCTTATGCAAGTTTAATAACTTCATGCATCAATTGATCTTTTTTATGCCTCTCTTCAGGAACAGCTTTGGGGCATACCATGTTGAAACGGCGTCATATTGCTGCTTCTGGTTGGAAGATTGTGACATTGTCTTTTCAAGAGGTGGGTTATTGTCTTTTGCTTTTAGAGCTTCAATATTTGCGTATACACGCTTTCACATTCAAGACTTGAAAAACTGGTTGTCAATACTGAAATACGGAGATTTGTAAGAGCTGTGTTACATGAATTTAGATATGAGTGTCAGACATAAGTATATGTTTGATACGGTATTTTTAATTTTTTTCAAGATTTTCATATATTTAGAAGGTTCTTGAAGGATCATATCCTATATTAATATTAGATATATGTTAGATACGAATACTTTAAAATAAATGAAGAGTCGAAAAAACATAATTCAATGGAAAAAGTGGAATTTGTTTGATAACGCAAGTAATGCAGAATTTTCTCTACTTGTTTCATGAATGGAGACATATTCTTACAAGATTTTGACTTTTGAGCAGTCTCTAGTTACTTGTAAAGTATGTTATTTCAAATCTTCATTTTTTTAAGTATTTGTATTTGACATTATATTCGATATATATTTGGATATAGGTATGGGGTATTATCCTTTAAGTGTATAAAAAAAATTGAAAAAAATTGAACATACCAATGTTAGAGACATATTTATATCCAACATTCTTCTTCGAGCTATGTTGCTATGACGCTTCATTTTTTTTGAAGTATCTGTGTCCCATGTATATCTGAATATGATTATGGAGATATAATTATCTAGGTATATGAAAAAAATTAAGCATACCCGTGTCAAGAACATATTTATATCTTGCACTCTCCCCCTAGCTATGTTGCTCCAACTTTTCATTTTTCATGACGTAGCCGTATCTAATCTATATCCGAAAATGAGTTCGGTGATATGATCCTCTAAGAACTCTTCAAATATATGAAAATGTTTAAAAAAAAACTATATTCGTGTAAAATACATATCAATATTGACACTTTAATTCAAATTCGAGTAAAATAGCACTCTAAGTCTAGACTCCAGATTAGTTTGTAAATTGTAATTAATGTTGGGTATTTCTTTTTTTGGATGCAAAAAGTTGATGACATGTTTTTTTGGCCTATGTTATTAGTGGGAGGAACTTGAAGGGGAAGTGGAGCAGCTAGAGTACCTAAGAAAAATTCTAGAAGATCACCTTGGCTGAACTTGAGGCTGCCATGATTGCAGGAGGAAGGATTTTTACCTTGTTTTCAATGATATTATACTTATATTTCATAGTCAAAATGTACGTATGTTTACATAGTATTTAATTTATGGATCAGGTGTATCCGGCAAATTCTGAGTAGATCTTTGGTTTTGCCTCCTCATGGAAATATGTCGTTCGTTCTTGTGGAACGAGGAAAAAACATTTGAACTTGAATCCGTAACTTAACGCAGTTAGTATCTATTAAATTTGAAATTTGAATTTTAGAATTTGTAGCATTTTTTTTATTTTTAGATTACGATCTTTTTGTATGAAAAAAACATTTAAATTCAAAATTCAACTAAGTTGATTTATACAATTAGTTGACATTTAACAAATTTAGAGTTTATCCTCGGGCATTTATAATTTTTCTCATATTTCTAAGCTATGGGTTCTTTTGTACT